>VZTF01009747.1:124820-265246 GCA_013397755.1 Cnemophilus loriae | reverse complement strand
CGGGGAATGCGGCCCTGCGCCTCCCGGCGCGCCCCGGACAGGAGGGGGAGGCGGGCGAGACGGCCGGAGCGCCCCCGCCCCGGGACGGGCGGGCACCAGGCCGGGGCTGAGGGGGCGGGGCGGTGGATGGCCCGGCCCCCAGCGACCCCGCTCGGGCGAGAGCCAGCGGCCACCATGGAGAGCTCCGTGGGGCCGCCCCGGGGAGCCATGTTGTAGGGTAGCGAAGCTCTCACTGCCCCCCGGGAACCAGCGCAGAGCGAGGGGCCGCGCCCGTGCCCTCAGCGGGAGCCAGCACGGCGGGAAGGGACCCCAGAGCCTCACCTGGCAGGAGAGGGAGGAAGAAGCAAAGTTCCCCCGCACTGAGAACCTGGGCACAGCTTGGCGTAAGCTCCCAGTACCATGTAGTTCAGCCAAACTTCTCTCCCCCTGGAGCTGAACAAGAGTGGGCTAAAGAGCATGGACGGCCCTGGGTACGGCGGCAGGAGCTGCCCCCCGCATCCGCCAGAGCTGCGCAGGCTGACGGGGGCAGAGGCTTTGCACCACGGCCCGGTCTGGGCAAAGAGAGCAGATCACAGCCCTTACGTTCTATACAAACCAGGCGACTGTTGTGCAGAGCAGTAGGTCCAGGCAAATGCAGGGCATAAGATAGGGCTTTGCCTTGGCCAAAAGCTTGGTACAACTCTACTAAATCTAAGGTAATCTGGTAATTCTGAGTACTCCATATTAAATTAATTTTGCTGACGAAAAAAGCTAAGTAGTTCCTGCTCTCCTTTGTAGCAGCTGTTAACCTCAGCCTCTCGCCTCTGATTTAGTGTCTTCTCAGTCGTACCAGTGGAGGTTGGCTGTTGGACTGGCACTGTACTCGAGATCACAGAAATGAGCTACGTTTAAACCAAACAAAACCCACAAAGCACACAAACAAAGCAAAACAAACCCAAACAATAACCAGCCAACCAAAAATCTTCAGATTTGGCATCACTTAAATAGGAGCCAACACACTGGCCAGATCTAGCAAACATCTTAACCATATTTAATCAAATGCAGTATATATGTGTACATTATCTAAAAGAGTTGCTGCTTTGCATCCCAGCTAATAACAAGGCTCATATGCATTATTTGTACCGACCTGTGCAATCTATTCCATACATTTAAATTCATTCCATGAATTTAAGAAAGAAAAGCCATTCAGAAGTACTGGTTTCCAGCAAGGTCTTGGTTCTTGCCCCATTCAGGTCCAAGGGAAAAGGATGACACCTGAGGTGAGTATCGCCCATGCTGAGCATGAAAAGCTCTTTGGCTTAAGCGAAAAAGACATTGAAATTGACAGGTTACACAAGTGCTTGGGTTAACCTTGCTTTTTTATTTTACAGCCAAGACAGTACAAGCAAGAAACTTTGAATGAAACATCACATAAAAACATTCAAGGAAGCAAATGAAAATTTTAAGGGAATAAGAATTATAAACCCTTGGAGTATTTATTAGTAGACCTGCAAGACTCCAAAGTTTTGGAAAAACAGAATTCTAGTAATTCCATGCCCACAAGTAAAATGTGTGCATGCATGCAAAAAGAGAGCTGGGCTACATCAGAGTATCATCAAAAAAAATCCCGGATGACTATTTTGGATTTAATCACTAAGCTTTGCAGCAGCAGGAATTACTACTTTATACACATGTTCTGCAAATGTCTGTCATTGTACAATCAATTTAAAGGGCCTGGTTTTTAAATAGGACAAAAGCTCATTTCCTTCAATAGCAAGGATGCGTATCCATTCAGAATATGCAGGGAGAGCACAGGACAGGAAGGACAGTAAGTAAATGTTGCTCCTACTGATTTTAACTTTAGCTTAAAGTAGATCTGCTGAAACAAGGTGCAGGGGGAATTCAGTCTTGTATTTAAAATCAAGAGGAGCCCAGTAATAAATGCAGTTTGAATTTCTGACAGCATGAAACGGCACAGAGTCCCATATTATAAAGAAATTCATTTGTCCATAACATTTTCAAACACACAGGGAGCCAGGGACCTTGCTGAGTATTGTCAGGAATCTCCACCTCACCTGAAGTGCAGTTGCAAGAGAGATGCCTTACTTACTTGAACTGTTCACTTCTCTCAGGAGCCTGCGGCCATATTCCCTGGGGTGTGAAGTAAAAGGAGCTGATGCAGTCAGAATGCTCATTGAGGAAAAAGCACAGCATATTATTTTGTTATGATGCTGTGCCAGAAGGAGACATTATCAGCCTCTAGGCAGCATACCTAGTGCCCTGCATGCTGAAACACTTTGAGTTATATCCAGGCATTACGTGAAGAAAAGGCTCATATGGATGAAATCTTGCTGGGTTTGCTCCCCGAATAAATCAGGTTGATATAAAAAATGGTATTATGGCTCCCTACAAATCACACCTCCTAAAAAAATTAAAAATAATTATTTGACCATTTTTATTGATAACAACAGATGGAAAAAGAAGTTGGCTAGCACAGTTACCTTGGCATTTTATTGTCATTTTTCTGACATATTACCTCATTAAAATGCCGAGCATGTGCAATTCTCATTAGGACAGTATCAAAATCTTAATTAGGCAGAAATACATAGTTGCCTCTCTCCCTAAGCCCTTTACCTTGTCATTGAAGCTTTTTCATGTAGTATTGTCTCTAAATCTGCTACCAACTCTGGAAGGAACATTCACATTGTCCCAATTTACCTCATGGTGAAGGCAAAGATGATTGATTTGATACATCTTGTGTTCAACAAATCAAACGTCTTCCACCAGCACCACAAGTAGCATTATGATTTTAGGAACTTAGGAACACAATTACAAACAGAAATACAGCCTTGCAGGTAGAAGGCAGTGTGCCTTTATAATTCTGTGAGTTTCCCACAAGTGCCAGACAAATCTGAAAAGCAGTCACGTTTTACTTCCTGTTCAGCTTTGCCACCAAGTGGCCATTCTGTTCCACACGCTGTAACACGAAGAAGGAAAAGGAAAAGGAAATTCCGGAAAAGGAAATTCTGGAAAAGGAAAACCTGATAAATTCCTATTCTGATGGGATATCCCAAACCATTACCTAGCTGCTAGCACTGGACTGCTTTCTGAACAACTGCTTTCATAATGGAGAAAGAGTTCAGCAGGAGAAGCACATGGAATAATCAAACCAATCCATCTTCTTCTGTACCATGGGGAATGGGACCATTTGGGATGCAGATGATACCTGATTTCCTTCTGCTCCATCTCAAAGCAGTACCCGCTGAAGCAGCATGCAAGAGCTGTTTTTAAACAACAAGGTACTAAGTTAAAACCTAGACTTTTCTGACACCTCCCCTGATGGAGGGCTGCAAGGTATAGTAGCAACTACATTTTAGTTAATCATTGCCCCAGACACGTACTGTTATTGAATTTCAAGCAGAAAGAAGTCAGACATAAAAATGATTGTGTAAAATTTTGTAGCCATCTCGTGCAGCAGGGCAGATGATCAGAACAGTCTCTTCTGACTCTAACAGCGACATACCTTAAAAACTGGCACAATATAATGTCCCAGAATCATCTAATTACCCAACAAGAACTTTTTGAAAACTAAGAAGGAAATTGATTCACAGGAGAGAGAGATATATTCCAGATCCCAAGAGAAAGATGCACAGAACAAATCTTGCAAAGATAAACCAGGTCTGAGAGGGGAAGACGTGATATGAGCAGGAGAGTAAGATGAAGATAAAACTTTTAAGAAGTTGTTCCATTTCATTGACTCTCACTAGTGACTGTTTGAAGCTGTCCTTTCTGAAATGCCAGAAATGGTACTGAGGTTGGTATAAACTGAAAGAATGCCTCAAAACAAGGCACATATTATTTTAAATATATCTTGACATATTGCTGTACTGAGTTTCAATATGAATACTTGAAAGCTTTCTTTTAAGAGGGCACAAGGTTTCTCTGCTGTCCCAAGTCAGATATTTTATGACAAATCTTACTATCTGTAACACAGAAGCATTTTTCAGAAAGGTTGAAAGCAGTGTCTTAAGCCATTTTCTCCAGCATTACAAAGTCATTATCACTGCAATACTCCAGCTCTCAGTGTCTTCCAGTACTGAGAAGCTGCACTGACTTAAAAAGAGAAAAACCAAAACCAAATTATTAGATAGTTGCTGGTATAAAATGACAAGCTACTTTACTACTTCAGTCTATCCTGTCCCACTCCCTTCCTGCACACATTTCCCTCACTGCCCGATAACCTCTGTGAACAGGCTGAGGAAGTACAGACTACATTTAAAAAGCTAGTCAAGGCCACAGGCATTACTTGCATCATACCACAACTGTAAAAAACAGGCTAAAGCAACCCAACTCGAGAATTTTAGGTGACTTTTACATACCAAACCCTGCCAGACATCTCTGATTTAAATTTCACACCTCTAGAGTGATGGTACCTCAAACCCTTCCTTAGGTTCCTCAAAACATCACTTTCTCTGCTTAAAGCATTCCTTCTCCTGCCCTTATTATCTAGTTCAAACTTTTCCTTCCTTAGCCTTAAGCAATTGCTCTTTCTCCTACCATCTGAGACCAACCAATTCCCTCTCTTCATTTATCTTACTACCTTAATGATATTAATAGACTATTAATAGTCACCTCTACTCACTCTAAAAATTGAGTTCACTCTGCTTTTTGCTGCCCTCCTTTGTGTTCTCTCGTTTCCTCAGCACCATCACAAGCAAGAGACTTAACTGACAAAGTACTCAAGGTAAGCAGGTCTACATATAGGACCTTGCGAAAAACCCCCGAACTTACTACTGCTCTGTAACAGGAGCTATGATAGAAAACAGTGTGATACGTTTTACTATTTTTTTTCAACTTTGTTGATCTGTGAATATGATGTCCTACAGATCAGAGAAATCCTATTAATCAATTTTAAAGGAAAGTGTGGGGGGAACAAACCCACAAAAAGCAGATATGACAACTCAGTTGCTGAAGAGTTCATGCACTCTTTTCTCACAAACGCATCTGGCCATCATGACTACTACATGGTGAAAGTGCAACTAAGCTTTCAGCTTATCTCTCTGCATCCTTTTCCCAAGTTCCTGAGACCAAACACCATGAAGTACTAATAAGAATTAACTGTTACACTGGGATTGGATAGGGTTGAAGAAAGGGTTGAACAAAAAATGACCTTTATAGTTGGGCAACCCTGAAGTCAGGAAAAATGAATACAGAAAAGGATATCTCAAGGATATATCAAAATAACCCACATAAACATTTAAAAGCTCTTCCACTACGTATTTTGTCCCAGTAAATTTATATGCAAATAGACAATTCTGAAACCACTGGAGAGATGTGGGCTTCCCCCCGACCCACCAAGAAAAGTCATTACAATTTTATTTTCTCGTCTGTACCACTGAGCTCTTCACATGAATTACATCCTTGTGTTCAAATCAGTAGCTTACTCATCAGTCAAGACTCCCACACACATACCTTCTTCTCTCTTTTCAGAAGAGTAAGGTGTCCAAAACCTGGCTTGATACATCTGCTATATTAAATAGCTTCTTTTACGCCTCTAAAGGCAGGTATCCAAAACCAGTCTACAGCACTGAAGTGGTTGTTTAATGTCAACTGAGATTTTTTTAATCTATCTGGAGAAACTAATTGAATTACCAAAAAAAGGCAATGTATGCATTATTTCATCCTATTAGGAACAATTAATACATAGTGCAATGAACAATTGGTTATTTCTTCTTAAATGTACTTTAAAATACACACCTGATTTCTAAAAAAACGTAGCTGACTTAACTGTAATACAATATTAACTTCCATTTGATTGACATATTTCAGATCTTAAAAAAAAGTCAGCCTGAACCTTCACAGAGATACTGCTTGTTAACATGCTCATGCTTTAATGTGCTTTCAGCAATTTAAGACAACCTTGAATAGTTCGATTTTTTTTAATTTTTTTTTTTTTAAGTAGCAAGAGTTCTATGCTTGGAGCTCCCTCAATTGACAGGCACATAATTAACTGGTATAAATTTTGAGTAAAACTCTGGAATGATAGATAACCCTAGACTGCCATCAAAACCACTTTGCCTGAGTAGTAAAGAAGTTAAACTAAAATTTAGCAGTATGAAATGATTCTTACAGTTATTACTGAAGTACAGCTTATTGTACGCACTTTTCTCATGTTTTCATATTTAAAATTATTTTGATTAGTGATATATACACACATAAAACTCCTCAAGCCTGTGATTAACTGGTGAATCATCTGGGACTCGGCCAGCCAAACTTAAGATAATCCTCCTTCAACAAACCTAATGTAAGTTAGTTTACAAACAGACATTTGATGGTCTTATTTATGAGTATATTCAGTGTTTACTCACTCAAGAATTAATATTAAAACTGTTCTATTGATGCCAATAAGGAAATTTGTGTTTCTTCAGCAGAACTCCTCCATTTGCATTTGCTTCCACAAACATGCTAGTGAAAATATCAGTGTTCTGAAGTGACTGTATCGCTGGTCTTAGTTATTATTTTTCCATTAATCAAAATGCAATCTTAAAAACATTTCCAATTTATATTGTTTTGGTTTTAAAGGATCAAAAAATTTCATTCAATGAACTAGAAGAATGATGCAGATAGCAAGATAATTAAAAAATAATTGATCTAACATGCTATTTCTAAAATGTTTTCTGAAACTTTAAAGGTAATTCCATCAATGATAGTAATGGTGAAGAATTAGCCTTAAAAAAGCCTTACAGATACCTAACTAGACTTGAAAACATTCTAGACTACACGGTGGTAAAATGCTAGGGGCAGCAAGCACAGATGGGTGAAAATATACTTTTGCTTTTTACCAGCCACAGCACTGAACAGCAGACAGCACAGTAGTAGGAGACTCCAGAACACATCTAAATTCAGTGAGGTGTTTGTAAATCCCAAGCACGTCTTTATCTTTGCCCAAGCTGGCACAAACACTGACTTAACCTACTCTGTTTGTCCAAAGTATATTTATACATATAGCAGCAGTACCTAAGTGCTTCTGCACAGTTTCATTTACCATGGCAGGAACATAACCGAAGACTGCCACAAAGAACATTGCCTACTCTCTTCATCAGTCAATCTTCCCTTCTCAAAAGCTTCAGCACCCCACTGCTGCCGAGGACCATCTCTGTAAAGGAATCTGCCCACTGAAAGAAGGAAGGAAAATTTAGACCAATTACTGAGTGTTCCTTGAAAAAAGACACATCTGAGTGAAGATGTGCACACATTTCTTTTCATTCTGCCTTTTTCACCTCTCCATCTGTTCCTTCCTATTCCAATCCACCCTTTCTTTCGCTTTCCTTCTTCTCTTCTCCCTACACCTCTGCCCTGCCCCTCTCCCTACATGACATTAGATGCCAAACCTGCATGAATTCAAGGATTCTGGAATCCTGCCTGTACTTTCTATGTCCTACCCAACCATCACTGGTAAGTCCACTCCAACAATGTTAGCAATCAGGGGAAGTATCAGTAAGACAGTTCCTTCCCTCTTCCCGAATCCTCCCATTTTAATGTGCGTGCAGTAGCCTTTGTTAAAAAGAAACAGGCATTTCCCTTGTACTTTCCTTCTCTAAAGCAGAGCACATTTTGTGTAACTCTCAAGTGCTGCATGCTCCATCTGAGCACATGTGCTGCTCAGCAGGTCTGAATATGATTTCCACAAACAGCGGGTACAAACTTGGTTGCCTTTGAGAGAAAGAACTGTGCTAGGTAGTTCCTTTTCCATACCCAGAAGGATCATATTTACATAATTTTGCTACTGCTAGGACACCAAGTTACTTTTCACTTTATTATTGCCTTTTTTTTGCTCCCTACACAGTTAGGTGGTCTAAATGCATACTACAAACACAATGAGAGATCATAAAAATATAGAGATTAAGAATTTTCTTTTTAGGAGAACTGACATTCACTTATTTTAAAAAGGTGAATTTAAGTGTGTATGGCATTCTTTTCATTTAATTCCATCCAATAACATACTCTTCAGCCAGGGACAAAGAAAAGGTTGTATTGCATCAAAGCTTACAAACTGTAAACTCTTAAGAATTCTAAACAGCTGCTGAATTCCTGTGGGAACTCCCTCCTCACCCCCTCCTCACCCTTCCTATAGGCAACAGTGAACTTTAACAAGCTATTAAACTACAACGTAACTGATTTTTGTATGGTATAAATATCACCAAAAAGACACGTTAGTCAAATGAATTACAAAGTAAATATTATCTTACTGACCTTACTAAAATTTGCAGGCACAAGCTAAAGATGAAGTAATGGTATTTTTCCAGTCTCACATTTTCTCCCATGTTAAATATACTGCTGAATATACTTCAGTTTGTTTCTCTTCAGATGTACTAATATACTGCTTGGTATGGACCCAGCTTTTCCTTTTCAGGCCTCTGGTTAACTTCATAGAAAGCAACTGATATACAAAGGACTTTTTAAAAAGAGTTTTGAAACCTGGTAGCTAGAACTGTAACAGAATAAACACAATGGTTCCCTTAAAAAAACCCATCTGGTTAACACTGATTATTTAAATAAATTGCATCAACTCAGAATTATTCTGCAGCTTTATGCAAGCATACTTCCATTCTTTCCTGGTCACTAGGACATAATAAAGCTAAGCACACATGTTGTCTTGAGTTGCAAAAGATTCATACTTAATACTGATTCTTGAAGAGATGATTTCGTACTTTACTTTGGCAGCTTGTTTTTTTAGATTATCAAGACTATTAAGTCTCAGTCTGCAACCTGAATTCTTTACAGCTGTAGCCAAGCAAAGTGTCAAATACTTATCCATCTCCTCATTTCCTTCCTGGGGCTACTGCAGCTTTCACCAACCGCTGAAGGTATCAAAAAGCTGAAAACAGAAGTGGCTATGGCATGAGAGCCTCACAATTCTGTATCTGTTGGGAAACCTGAATCAAACAGTTGTTTCAAGTAAAATATAAACTCCATTTGTTCATATTTAGAAAATTAGTACTATTGAAAGTTTCATGTGAAGTTAGCAAAACCACTACGTAAAAAAGTCAAAAGTCATGAGGGTTTTTTGGAATAGAGGGGTGAGAGAACAGAGTGCTTTGTTCTGGTAACCACAGCTAGTGGGGCACTTAAGGACAAAGAAGTGTGCAACATAATCTCAAATGTAAAATGTAGTTACAGGAGACTGTAACAATAGCAGAAACAATAGTGATTGTTTAGAAACAAGAAACTGACAAATTACACTAACTGAAACGAATGAGGCTCAATCCCAGGCTAAACAGCAACAACTGATGGAATTCCATCAAGCCCTGAGGTGCAAAGGACAAAATGAGAGCGAAACCCCTCAGGTCATGGAGCGAAGGTTGCAAGGAGCACTGTGAATGACAGGGCAGGGATGGGGGCAGGGCGGGGCAGCCCTTCCATCAGCACTGGCACGGACACAGCTCCAGCCCTGCTCCAACAGAACCACGAACCAGGACAAGCATGGAAAAGAACCCTCCATGCTTCTGAACACCTCGTAGCCACCACACCTGAATGCGTCTGCAGGAGCAGGAGTGCAAGTGTGATTAAAATGACACTTCTCACCACACCAATCATTTCTAATGATTTTTCTGTATATCTGCATACACTACCATCCTCCATAGATGTAGTAGTTCTCCCTGAAACAAGAAGTCTGCTTCAAAATACTTTTCAAGGGACACTTAATTATTGTCCATTATGAGAAATTTAAGTGCTGAGTAGTAATGAAACAGATCAAGTCCTGCGTCAAAATCAGGCATGTCCTCCAGTCTAAGCCTCTATTACATAAACCAGAATAAACAACTTACTCATGTTTGTCCATGTGTAAGAAAATTAATCAGAAGTTTCCAGCCAACTGAAGAGTAAAGCTAAACACAAAAGAAAGCTCAAACGCAGACAGGTAAATAGAACTATTTTCATAGATTTATTTGAAAAATACTTACAAAAGCAAGTATGCTTGACACTAAAATAGTTAAAACTTAATCTGTGTTTACATTGGTGTAGTTAAGCGTGCAACATTAACAGTCTTTTCTGTTTGAAGCATTGTTAGTTTGCTTTAAAGAAGTGGAGAAAATTGGGGTTTACTGATGAACAATGTCTCCCTGTCACCTCCTCTGCAGCAACTACAGCTGTGATCTCTGTAGTAAAACAGTGTTTGCTTTACTAACTGCCACCTGCCAAGTGCAGATTTACTGGAACCTGGAAGGTGGGTCAGTTTTTTTCCCCTAGGAAGGAACAGGAGAGAGGAAGGAGAAGAAAACAAAAGGATTGGTTTCTTTATGTGAAGAATTTACCAAAGCTACATTTCATGAAAAAGAGTCCTTAAAAATGTCCTTTTGTTAGTTGCCATCTTCCTTCAAAACGTGTGCACACTTCTGCACTTACCCGTAAGCCAATTACCATTCCTATAGCACTTGTTTGCTAGGAGAGGCCAGGACTAGAATAGCTAAGATTCCCCATCCAAACAGCAGTTCAGTAGTGTCAGAAATGAAATACAGTGCAATTAGTTTCCACATACAGTATAGCTACATTTTAAGACAAAACTGGCACAGATCCTGATTGAAAGAGTTTCCTGTCTCCATGCAATCCACACTCTGGCAACAATCATAGTCCACAGAGTAGTGTACTGGGGCACATGGAGTGGACAGGATCTCACCAGCCATTATTTTGCATGGTGCCAGTAGCTGCTGCTGCTCGAGCCAGCATATTTCTGTGTGCCTCGGAAGCAGAAGAAAAAGTCCCATCCATCACATGCACTGGCAGCATTCGACTTCTGCCAGGCTGAGGGGTGTAGCTGTTCTCCCGCCAGTCTTCTTCTGGAGGCATATCAACTCTCCTTGGACCCGGGGCCTTAACACAAGAAGGGGGCACAGGGCAACCTTGAGAAGCACTGGGATCCCAAGAAGGCTCACGTGGTATTCTTAAAGTGCTGTAGTCTGTGCTGGCTGGTAGTCTGCAACCGACAGCGTGAGATTCATGCATGTGATGTTGTGAAGGCTGCTGGAGGAAACCTTCCTGTAAGCTCTTGCCTGGCTGGCCCGCATGTTTCCCCCAGAGCATTGTTCGCTTATCTGGTAACGTGGCTGTTTGCCCAGCAGGGTAACTTGTGTTCAGCAAATGGCCAGAGACACTTGATGCTCCACCTCCTAAATGCAAATTAACAAGAGGCTTCTGTCCCTGGGAGAGGGTGCCTTTGGGTACACAAGGGAGACTCCTACAGCTCAGTGCCACACCTGGGTAGTCTTCACCTTGGAAAGTTTCACCCCTGTCAGGCACAGCCAGAAGTTTCTGGATGATGTTCTTCTGATCTCCTGAAATAAATTTTAAAAAAAGGTTTGCTTAGTTACAATTTCTGTTTCATCCTCTCTGAACTTTCAGCTGTGGCCAGCAGGTGACAGAAGAACAATGAAATCACTAGTACATCCAGTTACTGGCTGACACGCGATTCTGAATAAAAGCTAGCTGTACCTTTTCCAGCATTCATTTTCCTCACTGCATTTTCTCTCCTTATCCTACTCCAGCTGCTGTCACAGATTTCAGATTTCTTTACTAGCCCCTTGTTTCATCATAGAGGAGCCCAACAAAGTATTTCAAGGCTGGTAGATCAAACTGGTTTTGATGCTGTCACAGGAAAAATAATTCTCATGCAGGAAGTAGTTATTTCTACTGGCACGTGTGATTAGTGGGAATGAGTAACTTGTGGAAGTACTCTCATACACGGCAACAAGGTGGTGTCTTACTGCTAGTTTTACATTAAAGAAAATAACTCACAAAAATATTGATATGATTGTATATAAAGCCATCATAAAGTTTCCATAAAGGTTATTGGCTTTAGTTGTGCACATTTCGCACAGAACCACAGAAAAACTCCGAAGGACAGAGAAGAAAAAACGTGATTAGTCCTTCCAGATTTCTGGAGGAATTCAGGCTGATGGTGAAACTCCATTATGAAAGACAAGAACTGAGGAGCTGTACTTCAGCAATATTTCTGATCATGAAGAAGGATGAAAAGTCCTGTGATTATTACCTGACAGTTTACGTGCCTTGCCCACCATGCTGGGCATCAGTACATCATGGGGTGGGTGCTGCACCTGGTTTGGGTTGTGCTGGGGATCAAAGGGAAATACAGGAGGATCATGGGGGAAAGGAAGGGAAGTGGAGCTGGAAGAACGGTGGCTGGTGTCCACTGGCATTTTCCTCGTATTTGGTGCTTCCTTTTATAAAATGAGAAAGGAGAAGAACAGAACACAAAATGATGAGTAAACACAGAGTTGGGTTGAAACAAGCAAAGGTGGTGTTGATCCAAGGAAGAAAGGGATGAGTCACTGGAACAAAAACATGCATCTGTATGTGAAAAAGACAAATAAAAACTGCATCAATCCAGTAAGGCTCTTACTGAAGTGGTGGGCTACTTAGGATCATTAGACTGGAATTATACCAAAAAGAAAAAGCCAAAACAAACACAAACCACTTCTGGAGGCTTGGCTGACAAACTGAATACACAAAACAATGTCAGGCCAGTCAGCACTGGAAATGGTATGCTACACAAGCCATGAAATAGAGTATTGCTGATTCTTCCCTTCTATTTTCTACCAGGCTTTACTGAAAACTCTAATTCCAGACTGTGAGCAGATCTACCTGTCACAGCTTAAGTATTTACCTGTGCTGTACCATTTCCCTGTATTAGGAGATACCTACCCCAAAAAGCAGGGATGGCTGAATGGCACAATAACAAAGCATCACAGACTTGAGTGCAGTGCCTTACCTTGAAGAGTAGTGCCAGACAACCATCCTATTGGCTGCTTGTGTTGTGAGGATAAAAACCTTAGCAGAGAAAGCAGGTCTTGGACAGCTAGAGGTTTTTAATTGCTTCTGCCAGCACTTCCAGGTATGTGTCAGAGCCCTTAACTAAATCATGCTGAGAAGCAAACTCTTCAAAGTTGACCTATACTTAGTTTATGGTACACAGCAGAGAGGTACAATTGGACCAACCTGTCTAAGTAACTGATTTTGCAACTGAGACTCTTCTACACCTATTACACAGTTGGTTTCAAATAAAAGCTTAAGTAGAGTTTGCAAAAATTAAGTCCAAGCCCAAACCTGACATTATATCTAGCTATGTTGCTGAACACTCTATTACTGTTTTTCTGACACTTTTAAGTTGCATCTAAGACTACTTAACAGAGAGAACAAAGGAAAGATCAATCTCCTTACTTTTAGTTATTTTCTGTATGTAACTGTCTGCACCAAGTCTTGAATTGCCTCCCCTTTAATGTTTACTTTTACTCTCTAAAAATGCTACTTGCTTAATAAACTCACAAGAGAGCAGAAACTTTCATGTTAGTACTGGTGGAGTTTTTTAAAATTATAGGGGTATGAGAAGCTTTCTTGAAAATACTTTAAGTCAACTGAAAAAAATGTTTATACTGGTTGTTTCTGCATACTGGCAAGTAATGTTAGCTGACATGCCTACCAGCTGCAGCAGCCACTACTCTGCAATGACACCTGAAGAAGATGGCTTTGTTACTTATATGAAAGTTCATTCTTCTTCCAAAGACAGAACAAAAGACAGGCTTTTATCATGGCTTATTATTGAGTTGTCTTCTGTCTTGTTTGTTAACTACTAAATGCAGACAGAGAAAACAGCAACCCTACACACACAGATGATAGCTCTCTGGAAAGCTGCACATCATTCTACTTACAAAACTGTGAGAAGAGACCAAGGTCTCTTCTCTGTTTGACATAACTGTCCCACTGAGACTGCGAGCAATGCGACGGAAATTCTCTGCGCTGTATATTTCCTCCTCTTCTGGTTCCCTGCTATGTTCTCTGGTATATGTGACCTGCAGACAATATCACACATTTCAGACAAGTTTCTTCATAATATCAATTTTGTACAATAATTATAGGGAACAGATAAATAGACGTATAATGGAACATGCTTCAATGATTTTCAATGACCTTTTTTTTCCTGAAATCCTCCATTCAGGTACTACTTTGAAAACTTAAGATAAATGGGTCTGTTTGGACCTGCTGATTAGAAATATTATTCCTTACAGCTTTTCTTCCGTTAGTAAATATTCACAGATTGATTTGTCTAAATGAGATTTATTCCTTTATAAGTACCTAAAGCCAGGACAAAATGTCTCTAGTGGGATGAATCTACCTAAAGGACTGACTGCTGCTACAGGCATCACTGCCTCTGGAGAGATAACCATGGCTGCAGCTGACAGTCATCTTATGATAAAGTACTACAGTCTTCTCATAACCAAAAAAAAGAAAAAAAATTTTAAAAAATCTAGGAATATTTGATGAATGCTGGAAGCTTGTTAAGCTTATGCTAGCAAGGGAAATGTTTATTCCATCTTTCCTTTCCTTTGTTCCATAAAAGAACAGACTTTGAGCTCCCTTTAACAAATACAGAGATATTACAAGAAATGTCATTTCCCCTTGAAAATACTTTCATGTCTTCATATACAAGCATTGATATGTAACTGCCAGTTATTTAAACCATTTCTTCCTAGGAAAAAAAGAAAAAGAATCTTCTCCCACTCTGAGGTGACTAACTACGAACTGTAGCAAATACCAAACTATCACCCACTTTAAAAATATGTAGTGACACAGTAGGAAAAAAAAAAAAAGAAAAAAGCTTGTGTCCCCACAAGTGGTAAAATTAAGAAGCAGTTATCATCAGTTGTGATGCAAGGGAATTCATGTCACTAAGTTCAAAGAGACTAGATCTTAATGTTTTCAGAAGTGTGTTCCTCCAAGCCAGGATTTAGATCATTTGACTGCATGCAAGCTGCATGTACCATGAGTCACCCATATTTTAGCTAGTTAATCCTGAGCTAGACTGCACTTAAAATTCTTTCTAATATTAATATCAACGACCCCCATATCTTTTTCATAATGTACTTCACTTGTCCCACTGTAAACTCCTTCTTGCACAGGCCAAGCCCTTCCCCCTCTAGTACATATTAAGTAACAAAATGTCACCTTGGAGACAGAAGAGACAGTGGATCCACACAGACTGCGCTCGATCTCCGCTGTTGGGGTTTTCGACAGACCCATGCCAGCTGTAGCAGGCAGCTTCCTCACACTCAGGTTCACAGAGACTGGGAAGGTAAACATTGTGATTAAATTCAACACCTGACTGCATATTAGGACACATTTCTGACTACCTTAGCTCTGACTCCAGCAAAGACAGAGGGACTATACATACAGAACAAGAAGTCAGAGATCCTTGGAACACGAATACATCAGCTAACACCCAAAATTTCAAGGGAAGACAGTCTATCAGGATACTATGCCTACTTCCCTGGCCCTTCTGCAGGCTTCAGGGGAGCAGTTAATTGAACTATTTAAGACTTAAATGATTTAACTGCACACCAACACTTGCCTGATACAGAGATGAGATTGTTAAGAGGGCCCACAGAGACAGAAAATCGGCTACCAGAAGGAAGTTACCTAAAGTTACTTGGGATAAACAAGTCAGCCTCAGGTTCCCCACACCTTCACCTGCTCCTTCCCATTCAATGCTACAGTTTCTCAGCCATATATTATGCTGGTTAAATAGTTAAAGGTGTTATTTTTAACTAGGATTGCTACAATTACTTCAGTGCAATCCCCATCAATCAGTTACAATCCTAAAATTTCTCATGGAATACAGACCAATGGCCTAATTAAACCGGCCACAGGGAGTTCCTCTATAAAGGAAGAAAAGTGATATGCTGGTAACACCTTTTCTGCACTGAGGTGGTTGCATTTGGAGAAGCAAGTCTTGGTTTTAACTCTGCTGTAAAGCCCCTCTAATGAAACAGGCATTTTCACCATGATTCTGAATGCAAAGGTCTGACAAAACCAGTTGATAAGGGTCAAAGTTTCAATAGCATTTGCAAATGAATAGGTAACCCAAGTTAAAAGAAAGAAAGAGCAGTCCTAGACCTAACTCAGGTGATTTTCATCCAGTTCATCACAACAGATGCACTGGTTCAAGCTTTTCAGTTTTATACAGAATTTGCAGAACTTCGGAAGAAACAACTGAAAGTTACAGCAAACCAGAAGATCTCAAATACAAACTTCACTTTAGAAGAATATCCGAATCTCGTATCTCTCATATATGTGGTGGGAAAATAGGCAAGAAAAGTCAGCATAAGAAATGGGTCATTTGATGACAGAACTCTGAAACTCCAGCTACCACTAAGCAACTGGGCTTTATGCTGGTAGATTTCCAGAAAGAACTTCCAAAATCAGTCAGCTAAGTAGGAACATGTAAGACCTTCTAATTCAAGCCCATGCAAGAGAATATCTGCAAAGCTGTGAAGTCAGATCCTGCCTAACTGTGAAAGTAAACCAAAAGGACACCAAATGGTAAATGGCCACATTTTGATGTCTTAACTGGTCTGTGAGTGGACTGCAAGACATGAGAGTTCCAGAGAAAACTCAAGCTGTTGAACAAAAACCTGTTCAAGACCTTACTGCAGTACTCACTCTGGTCACAGCCAGGTCTGACATTGTCAGGAATGATGGAGGCTCCACCTCCATGGGTGCAGGGCAGGGGAAAACCTGTCTTGTGTATGCATTGCAATATATATCATATGTGTACAGCTATATCTGTGTCACTTTGGTACCCATCCAATTTCAGGCTGCCATGTATTTAACCAGAAAATTCATAGCTTTAATGATATGACACAGATTATGAAGAAATTTGCTTCACTTGTGAAGCAGAGAAACAAGGTTGCCCTATCTCAGGCAGGAGATTAGATCAGTTTAAGTGGAACTGGACTGCTGTCATCAGACTCTAATTGAATGTCTCCAGCAACAGCTGGATGTCCTCACCAACAGAATCTGTTCATTTTCTTTCAGCACCAACTAATCCACAAGGTTTCATGGATCTTAGTGCAGATCATGTACCCTCAGTGCTGCTTTCACAAGTAATTTTCCAGAACTTAAAGCAGGTAGTCCTTAGCAAAACACAGGTTCAACTCTGAGATCTTGAAAAACTTTTAAAAGTTATTCCCCTCAACCAGGTACAGACTAAATTCTCAATTACAATACAATCAGTTAAAATTCACCAATGTGGAGAACATTAACATCAGGCATAGAAACAGTTTAATAAATTCCAGAGGTGATGTAGGACTTTCAAACAGCAAAATTCATTAGCCTGACATAAGCAGCTAGCTCCCTACTTGAAAACAGGATCCATTATTTCTATGTTACTCTTAACAGATGGTGCTCTCCATTTGCCGTGATCAACAGCTACTCCGCAGCTACCCCAGGCAGTGCTATCACACTGCTTTCTCTGGTTAGCTGGAATGTTTTCAGAGTCTACAACCTGCATTTTTCTGCATCTGTGCACAAATTAATGCCCGTTTAACTAAATCGACTGGAAAATGCATCTTCACCTATATGGGAGTACGTAGGCAGGTCAACCAAGAAAAACAACTGCATCATTCTTACCTGATTGGTCAAATGGATACCTAGCACTGTCCTGTCTTCCCAAGAAAGGCCTAGTGGCCTGAGATGCCTGCAGACTAGTCTGATAGAGGGATTCCAGTTCTGAGAGCTCCTGTTCTGTGTCTTGATTCCACTGTGGATGCAGGTGTACTGGGATCCTGCTCAAGTCATCTCCAACTGCTCTCTGATCAGAAAGGAGTGGACTCCTCCCAGGTACAGGAAGCCATTCAGTACTCTTATTAGCCTTCTGAGAACTGTAATACCTAATAACATTATTCACCCAACGGTCCACAGGCATAGAGGCAACCATGCTACCAGCAGCTCCATCATCCACCTCTTTCATTCCTCCATCATGACAGTGCCTTTCCACGTAGGGTGCAGGGTCTGCTATATTCTGTCCACCTCTTCTACACAGTTCTTCACTGTGAGAACAAAAACTCATAGAAGCAACATGTTGGGCACTAAAACCCTTCAAAGAAACTACCCCGTCCCTAATATCCACAGTTGAGTGTAATTTTTCAGAAGACTGGTTTTTGTTTTCTTGGTTTTGATGGATTAGCTGTCTGTAACCGGAAGATGAATGGTTGATGAAAGATTTTTGTGTTAACTTTGGAGACTTCTCATCCTGACACACTGCAGTAATCCAGTCTTTTTCACGAGTACCTTTTCTCTGGGAGACTGCATGCATTTTCTGAAACTGCTCTGCCAAGGAGCGAACATGTCCCTTTGTACTAAAAGCCTCAGATTTACAACCGTCTGCTGTGCCATATTCACCCTGTGAGGGTAATAAAATCTCCTGGCTGTTTGCTCTGGAGTACTTATTTTTCTGCAAAGGATCCGAGGAGCACTGCTGTGTAGGGGATGAAGTTGCAGGGGTCATTGCATGATAGGCCCCTAAATGATCAGTGTTGGGCCGCACTGGAGAGCTTGCAAGTTTGGAACAAGGACTGTGCTGGCTGTCCTTTTCAGGAGATGCTGCTTGTGGTGGATGTGCACAGGGAAACAGTGTAGGCAAAGACCCAGAGTTTACTGTGTTAGCCTTGGATTTGTACTGAGGTGTGAGAACAGGCATTTTGTTATGAACCTCTTCTAACTTGCTGCTACTGCAGCAATCCCTATAGTCTTTTGGCCCTGTGGCTGTCGTGTCAGCAAATTCCCCACTATTGTGGGCATCATTCTCAGTTCTTGCAGACCTCTCTGCCAACCCTTGCCTATAGGGAAAAGAGGGAACTTGGTCATGAAAATCAGCAGAAGCAGACTGGAAGTTTGGAGAGATCCTGTTGGATGGATTGCTTTCAGAAAGGGGCAAGGAGGAAGACTCTGGATATAATGATGAGTGCAATTCATGGCAGGAAGCAGGTGGGTGGAAGAAAGAACTGGACCCAAATTCCACTTCTTTGTTGGGTTCCAGTGGTACCTCCTGGCTCAGCAGTACTTGGAGCGGGCCAGTCTGTTCACTAAAACACACAGAAGAGTAAATGATTAGCAGTAGTCATTGCTTACGTTTATTCCTAGGGTACAGACCTTGCACTAGGTGACACACAGCTCAACACACTTTGCTCACTGTATTCTGATGAAGACTTTGCATTAATTCACTAGACACATATATGTTAGTCCTTTGCTTCTAACTTTGTTTTCCTGCTCTAACAATCTAACTGAATCCATTTCATATTTTTAAGAGTATTTTGCTACGATTAGGCTCTATATGAAGTATTCTTGTACAGCACCAGAGGCATTTCAACCAGCACACTGAGTATGTGAGTAGGGATAACTGTAAGAAGAGTAAAAATAGCATTTATATTAAATAAAATAAAATAACTGTTTTCAACAGTAACATCTTAGACATCGTTTAAAATACTTTGGACATGTTTGTGATCTGAACATGAACTGACAGTATTTCTATAAGGTCCCCTCTCTCCAGGCAATTTCATGAAGAATGACTTGACAAATGGAAGAACAGGTTGAAATTTTTCTCATATCATCTTTATATTCTCATTTTTTGAGATATTTATCCAAAACATTAAATAAAGTTCACGCTAAACACATAACTATTATTCTGCAATAATTTGTATCCTAAGCATACTTCTAGAAAATAACGTTCATTCTTTTAACTACCAATGCAAGACAGTTATATTCTTGGGTCATACATGTCTCTGGCATTTTTCTGCATTTAGTTCGCATTTTAATATACAGACAGAACTAACAGTACTAAGTCCACTGCCTAGGAGAAGATAACAGGCTACATCAGCTCCAGCAGAAAACTTAAGGCAACTGTAAGATCACTGCTTTGTTTTCTCCTTGAGATGCAGGGAATGAAAGTTACCATGAAGACCTAGTTGATGTGTGTAGCAATAGAATATTATTTGTGAGGAATTCCAAACTTTGTACTGTCTACAATGTTATTTACATCAAAGCTGGAGTACAGAACTCTGGCTATGAATCGGGTTTCTTTGTCTTTGACTGAAATATTAACATTCGGTTGGATATAACTTTTTGCAAAAGTAACACTCTTTCCACAGAGCAGCAGTGAGCGAGTTTAGCATTAGCAAAACTAGTTAAGAAAGTGCCTTTCATTTTCTTAGAATCTGCCAAAATGCCTAATTTGAGCTCTGCATTTCTCCTGTAAGAGAGGATATAATGGACCCCTGATTAACAAGAACATCAGCTTTCATTGCATGCAATTCAGGTACTGCAGGAGAAGAAAAAAATGTTATGAACTATAGCCTGGCAGGTGTGCAAATTAACGGGGTTTGTATATAGCTGTACACTGCATTTTACAGAAAGGAACAGCAAAAGGATTCTCATCTGAGATTTTATCTAAGCTTCTGGTAACATAACATGTAAGAAAGGGGAGAAGGAAAAAAAGTAACAGTTCAAGAAATAGCCTAGAAATTGGATAGGGATGGTCTAGTGCTAGGAGGGAATGGCATGGGAAGAAAGGAGGATTAAGCTGCATGCTAAAGAGGGTAGGAAGAAAGGAACAGTTATAGCAGAGAGTTAATTATGCTGTAGTTAAAGTCAGCATGGAAGAAAGAATCATGAAGAGACACTGAGGAGGGCTGGCAAGCCAGGCTACAGGATGCTGGGAAGCACAGAAAGAAAATGAAGAATGATGGATTAGTCAAGGTGACAGGATCAGGATCTGGATTCAAGAGTTGTACCAGTGCACCACTAGAGAAGTGGACTAGAAAGAAAAGATCAGTGTACTTGACGTTTTTCAAACTACAGAGCACTAAACACACTGGCTGATGTTCCCAACATAGAAGCAACTATAGCAAGATTTTGACCGTAGAACAGTCTTTTACTAACTGCGTCCTGAAACTGCTCCTGATTATAAACAGTCACATCTCATTGTAGCATATCCCCACTTTTTTTAGCCAGATTATTGTCTATTGCATTTTTTCCCTTGGTGCATGAGACATCAATGCTGCCAGGCACTGACTGCTACAATTCTCTGTCACAGATCACATTTTGAACACATGCACATTGGACTATTCTATAAAGACTGGGAGAAAGGGTGGTGGGGACAGGAAGAATGGGGTAGTTGACTGTTTTATAATAGGATTTAACCTAGAGAAGAAAAGAATAGGTGTAACACAGTAGGACTTGGACTATCCGGGGAATATACATAGTTTGCTATTTCTTTCCAGACTGCACTGCTCACAGATGCAGCCCAGGTCCGTGCCTAGGTGAGGTACTCGCACTACCTTGTAGACTGGGCCATGGTGCCGCCCTGTGGTGGGTGGCAGGCTGGCGGAGGCAGCGGCTGCGGTGGCTGTTGGTGCTGCATGCGATCCTGGAGGCTCCGGGCTTTTCGGATACTGATTTGCAGCTTCTTATCGACTAGGGCTCTGCTGTGAGTGCTAGCGCTGGCATCATGCATGGCAAGTCTTAGTTTAGCTAAAATGCAAAAGAAAACATAGCAGAAAACAAACAGAAAAAAGGAATAAAATTGAAAAAGAAAAGAAAAGAAAAAAGATGCAGCAGGAACAAAAAACATGGACCATGCAAATAATGCCACAAAAGAATTCACAAGGATGCTACTGTTTCCAATAATGCACATTCAGCTTAGCTAGGTGTACAAACACATTAACTGAAACTAAACCAAAATAAAATAAAAACAATATCCTTGTTTCAGCCTGATTTCTCATCCTTTCATACAGGCTCTTTCCAGCCCTACTACAATGATGCTTTATTCTGTCATCTACTCTTCTCCTGCATCCTCCATACTTGGGACTCCCTTTATATGCAGGAATACCCAGCTGGGATTTGAGATTCCTTGCTGGAATGAAAGCTAATAGAGGTGTCACCACAGCTGTATGCTGCACCCTTTATTCTGCGGTCCATAAAAGCCAATTTCTAAATGCAAACAGCACAGGAGCTACTCACCCTGTCTGCAGCCATTCTACACAGACAGAGGGGAGCATGGGGTGAGACAGCCAGCCAGTCATAATGGAAAAACACCAAAAATAAAATGAAATCACATAGCACACATTCTCAAAGGTCACAATGAATTTAAGCACTTCAATGTCCTAATGCTTTTTTCTTCATGGAAGTTAAAGTAGAGCATAGTTCACTTCTGCTAATCCAGAGGACTCAAGGGTGGGCTACCATTTTCTTCCTATGCTACACCCTCCATGAAAAACAGGGGAGCTTAATGGCCTTTGCAATTCGGCCTGAGGATGGGGAACAATTGTGAGGACTGAGTGGCAAGGGGAACCACCTACCAGGTGCTTGCTGAAACATACCATTTAGCACCAAAAAGGGCACATCAGCACCCCAGTGCCGTTACTACGTTAGCACTGGAGAGAACAACAAAATGAAGGCAAATGTGAAAAAACAGAGATGAAGACGAATAGGACTAAAACCCCCAAATGGCAACGCTTATAAAAATGAAAAATTCTGTCTACCTGCATGTTCCTAAAGAGCAGCTGGACCCCCATATTACTACCTGACCACTTAATGTGATGTAGCGTTTCAGACGCTATTCTATATTAGTAAACAGTCAAAGCGCAGTAGCTCAGGCGGTTAAGGTTACTTACATATAGCTTCGTTACAGAGAGCCAAAGCTGCAGCACAATCCCCCTTCTGCTCCTGATTCAGCGACTCTTCAAAGATTGAGTCTGCCTCCTGCATCGACTTCTCAAAGCCATCACTCCTCCCTGCAAATGGGCAGCACCCTTCATTTTGGTTTCATTCATTGCAGAACCCTCACTTACCCTCATTCCCTTTGTGATCGCCAAATCCTTCCACACATGGATTCTTGCAGAGGCTGCACATATCCCAGACTGCACCACCTAACCTTCCCTAAGCAGAAGTACATCTTGAGCACCCTGATATGCTTGACAGCCACACAGTAAAACAATGTGAAACAGATCTTTTCCTTCAAATTTTCTTTGGTGGAGAGTTGTACTGGCTTATTCTACTATTTTCAACACTTTAAATCAGTACAAAAGATGGTACAGACATATAACAGAGTCGTTCAAATGACTTCTGTCAAGAAGGAATTAAACTAAATTTAGACTCAAATCTATATCAAAATGTATCAATAAAAGAAATACAGCAGATCAGGGTTTTTTAATTGTTTATTAAGTTTCCTGACAAAACCTATCTGTCTCTTCTTCATCAAAATGGAAACAAACTGAAACAACTAATGTGTCTGGGGAAGAAAACTCGGACTTGAGTGCGAACATAAATGCTTGCATGAAATACTTCTGTAAATGAGTTTAGTGCGTACACTTAACTGCTGTAAGTAACATACGGAATATGAAAACCCAACAGTCTTGTGGCTTGAAAAATAAGGTGGTGGAAGCTGAGAAGAAAGGGACAACTGTCAAGAATTATTTTACAACAATTTAGAAAACAGTGTTGGAGAAGAGAAGGATAAATCATCTTTGGATACAAAAAAGAAACTGCGTCCTGGCGTCATAACATGCACTCCTGAGCGGAAGAAATGCTCAAAACTATTTGGTGTCACCTATTAGACATTATGCAAATTATGCACTAAAATGTAAACATTCAAATGAGGCAGGGAAAACAAAGTAAAACTTGACTTTTTACTTTGTTTAGGGGGTGGGTCTTTTTAATGGAATGTCTCTATCATTGTGGTAGAGAACGTGAGTATTTTTAACAGCCAACAATAAATTACATTCTCTCAATCTGCATAACACATGCTGTGGCCTGACCTGCTCCCCAACATCATTGTGCACAGATGTCAATACAAACTCTTTTACCATAAACCCCAAAGAACCTGCGTTAAAAGCCAGTACTGGAGAGAGAAGTGAGAGTTGTTAGAGCAGTAAGTTAATCAAGCAGTACATTCGGTTTCAAAATCAAGGCAACTGAGGCTTGTAATCAAGGGCAGAATACTAAACTTAGCTTTCTCTGCATGAATTTAGCAGTTTACTTGAGGGGAAAATGAGTCACAAGTGTTCTGGAGTTCTGCATACAAGCAAGCCTTCCAGGCAGTCCAGCAGTCTTGTTAATGTTAAGCTATTACATCTCTGACTGGGGTGAGGAAAGACTTAAAAGGAATAAACAAAGACTTTCCTAGATCTCAAGCTGATGCATCTGAACTCCTCAAACATTGTATTGAATTCTTTTTTGATTAAGCATTAGTCTAGTTTACTTTCTTTTTGACAACGAAAAGCTAAGCAATCTTTGCTTCTATCAATTAACAGAATAGATCAAAAAGAGGAGTAATGTACTGGAGAATATGCTGTTTTCTTTCATGCAGGAGAAGCAGAGAAGACAACATGCTCAGCAATAGAGGTTTACTCTTCAATTTTTAAATCACTGGCATTTATGTTACAAAAGTAAATAGTATAGTAACAGACAAATATATCCATCTACTCCAGATGGTAGAATTCTGATACATCAGAATTTTTCACCTGGCTAGCCGCAAGCCACAGTGAGACCGTAAAGGATAACTGATGGTCAGCAAAAACTATACAAACATTCCCAGTCAGACATTCTCATGGAGATCATATTGTTCAGCTGCCACCGGCACAGTGTCATTCTGGCTGCTGAGCAGTTGGCACAGCTGTAGGCTGCAGAGCACAGTTGGAATTGTGTCCAGAACTGGCACTGCTGTGGGCTGCCCCTCTCCTTCCTCTTCTTGAGCAGCAAACCAGCAACCTCAACTCTTTTCTACATCAGGCTGGAAGAAGCAGCATGGGGATGCCAGGAGGCCTGGCTACACAAGATACCACAGTAGGATTCCCCTGATCATGCACACATTTGTTGGACCAGAGCCCAGGTGTTCACTACAGCCTTCTTGGCTCCACTTACACTCCAACAACCCCCAGCCAAATGTTCCAGCAGGTTTCAGGGTTCACTCTTGACTGGGTCAGTGCACTTTATCCCACCTTTCTCTTGAATCTCCTTACTGGCTGATGGAGATTTAGGGCTAAAACAAAGGTATTACATGTGAATCCTGTCATGTTCCCTCTGCTGTAGCTGCATCCTTCCAATTAAACCTCTTTTGCTGCCATCTCCTGCCAGAAAGATGATAAGTCATGGAAAAGACAATCAAACTTAGTATTTGGCTTTTAATTTTTTAAAATTCTTTTTCCCTAGAAAAGATATGTAACCTAAACCCAGCTCAGATTTTCAGTGAGATCCAGCCAGAGTACTTGTCCCCACACCCGTGCTGTGGGTGCACAGCCAGGCAGGGAGAAAGACTGGAAAGCACAAGGGCAGGAACAAGCAGAATTGCTTAGGGCTGCAAAGGTATTACAATCAAGCAGAAACAGAACAATGGTTTATATGAACAACCTCTGCTGTGGGTGGAGCTCAGGTGCCTGAAAGGTACAAACAGCCCTGCTCATCCCAAGATGCTGGTTAAAGGCTTACAGCTAAATCTAGGTATCAATACTATTAACAGTGTATATCACTGTAAAAATGGAAAGATGCAGACATACCAAGAATACCTCGACATTACTTTCTTTTCTCATTTAAGAAGAAATTTGGTCAAAATACCAAACAGTTTTTTCACTTTCTACAAGTTTGAAAGGGATAGTATTTCACTACCTGAAGGTACAAAACTGTAATGAGGGGTGGATGCAGTGAGAGACACACACACAATTAAAACAGGAAATTACATTCAAAGGTTCAAAAAACTTCAGCACTACCATCTTGCAAAATTTACTGCATTCAAAGGTTACCCTGATTCTGCAGTTCATCTAGATCCATGAACCTGCTGGGACGGGGATTAAAGCCCATTGCTGCCTCCATTTCCTTTTCTCTTTTCCTGCGTAGTTCTTGCTCATGTGCTCTCCTTGCCACTTCTTCTTGCAATTCATCCAGCTCACTCTTTAAAGGAACAAAGATGTCCCCACCTTCAAAACAAACAAACCAACCAGCCAAAGATTTTTGATAGGTACATCTCTTAAAGTATCCCTTAAAAGACAAGGAAGTATTAATGGAGAATAAAATTAACATTAGGTAATAACAGTCTGAGACCACAGAATTGTAGAACATAAATTTTGTTTTGGTAAATTTGACTTATAAAACCCCACCCAATACAGTAGTGCTTCCAGCTCCCCTGCAGCACAGCCCATGGATTCACTGACTCACAAAAACAGCATATGGAACAGAGAGAATCATTGGAAGAAATAATCCTAAACTGATGATGAAATCTTGAGGCTTCTTACTGTGTTTATAATTTGTAAATAACACTATGTCAAATTAGCCAGATCACTAGCTTGTGAAAGTTAAATGGATTCCAAGTGAGATGTTTTTCATCTAACTGCATAAAGCGGATGAAAATGGGAGGAAAATAAAGCACATCAATATCCTACACAACACAAATCCATGAGCTGTCATTCTCAGCTCAACTATTACTGGTATTCAGAAAGTGTCTCCCCTCCTGCCTTTCCCTTCCCCAGACTCTTTGGAATAAAGTATTTGATTAGAATGACACGTAAGCAGAAAAGCTTAGCCTCAGCCCAAATATCTTGTAAAGAAACATTCACAGTTCTGACAGTTTTGAATTTTGTACAGAATTACAAGCTTGCATTCAGGACTCTACTAAGTTATGAGTTATGCTTGGGAGGGTATTTTTCACTGATGGCGGAATATTGAGTTGTAAGAATGAATAGGAAGAATAGCTTTATTTCATCAGTTAAGTCAATACACAAAAGAGATGCCAGAGCAACTTGATCAAAGGAATATTCCAACAAAGTTTTTTGCAATCCCCTTTGGTAAATCTTATAATTATTTCTTGTAAAACTGTTTTGTTCCTCAAAGTTTCTTTTCCCTTTCCCTATAATTTCCCTGTGAACATAAACATCCAGAAAGTAAAGAACAACTGCAATACAATTTACCTTGCATAACCACCCCTATAAAGTGTATCTCACCATTTCCAATGGTGTGTGGGCTGTTTGTCCAGCTCCCAATTGATGAAGCCGACTCCACTTCCAAGATGCTGCTACTGTGAGACTTTGGGATGTTACGCCAAGCGGGAACAAATCCACCTGCTCGCTTCATATGAACATCCCTCCAAGAAGAGAGTAATTATAGTTTACCATCTGACTAATCTCTCCAGGAGAAACTGTATCTACCTTTTTTGTATCCACATAAACATATACTTGCATTTTAATTGAATTTTAGAAGAAGTCTACCATAAAAAAATCTTGGGAGAAACAGGGGAAGAGGAAGTTAACTAGGTGGACAGTATTTCTATTCTCCTCCATAAAACTATGCAATTCATATTAAAACTGTGGTCTGGGAGTTATTCAGAACAGATTCTTCCAGCTGAAAATCTACTATTCTGGCCATAAACAGTGTCAGTTTGTGGTTACCTGAAGCTTCCTAAGTCAAGGAAAGAAATACATTGTGCTGTCTATTTATTTTTACATTCAAATATTGCAAGTATGTCTGAAAACAAAGATTTCTATTCAAGGCTATTGATTTCTCATTTTGTACAAGGTCTCTATGAATCAATGGTTTAATTGAAACAAAAAGGACTATGAGCTACTCAAAGTACAAGCTTTTAAACCACAGACTAAGGGTACAACTATCTCAGCATCTGCATCACTTTAGACCACATTTCTCGCTCAATCGAGCCCGGTTTTTTCTCTTTTCACTAGCAGTAAGTTATCAATATACTGACAAGAATAGGCTCCCATTTCCCTACTATTTCTCCCCTGTCCCAGTAAAGCTGTCTTTAAAACTAGGACCATGGTTTTCCAAAACGTTCTACACCATTATGTAACTACAAAAAAGAAATCAAGACTTCAGTCATTCCAAACATGAATTTTGTTGAAATCTACCTGTGGGTGCTTGAGCTTTCAGACAAGGGCATGTCCAGACTAACCGGGCTGTTGCTGTTGCGCTCACTGCTTTCGTAGCCAGACTCCATCCTCTGTATTAGATGAGGATGTTGATCCACCATATGGTGCTGGGTGCCCCGGCCCAGCACACCACGCTTGTATCTGACATTTGACTGGCTTGACCTTGTTTCATGAACACTGTGTTCCTTCACCTCATTTTCGGTAAGTTCTTTACCTGTCAAGATAAAACAATATAGTTTGGTAGAAGACCTAAGCTTCAACACCAACAAAACATCCATACATGTTAGCTTCTCAACTATGCTTAACTCAGAAGCACCATCCTTAATTTTGTGTAAAACCTGCAATATTAAGCAAGAAAAACACAATGCTTTCCTAGCAATTTTAAGCAATAAGCTGTTCAAAAAATTTATCTTTGAATTTTTCCCCTTTAGTATAACTTATATTCTCCCTGAGGTAACAATTAAGCCTAGAACAAAAATCCTTTCTTTCCCATAATAATTTGTATTTGTACAAGATAATTTTACAGTACATCCAACTGCATTTCCAATACTCCATCTTATCTATTTTAGATGCTCTCATTTTTTACATTGTTTATTTTGCCATTTATGATTTGTTGTGGCTTATATAGAGGACAGGAAAACTTGGGTTTTTTTAATTCTTCCTTATACATGTCACAGTCTTTCCACTTAATTCTTGTTTGCTTCCTTTCCTTCCCTGAAGGTGTGTTCTCTTCCCCTTCACCTTCTCTTCACATATTCCTTTATGTTTCCCCATTCTTTTCAACTGTCAAAGTCAGCAAAGTCTCCGTGTACAAGCTGCGTATCTTCTATGGTGTAAAATCTTCCCAGAAAAATCATCACTGGCTTCCAGGCTCTTATCCTCACAACAAGAACTCTGCACTGATACACAAGGTACTTTCTGCACCATACTCTGAGCCATCAAGTAAAAATACCATGATGAGCCAGAGGGAAAACCAGAGCAATACAAAAGGTCACTCCAAAGGATGAACTTCAGACACTTGTATAGCTTGTGTTCTTTTAAGCATGGTAGATGGTATTGTTTCCCTCAACTTTTCCTTAGACAGGAAACGTAGCACACAGAAATCAAACAGAATTACCATACATGCAGTATGAATACCCACACAGAAATTAGTCTTCACAGACATGACTCACCACTGACCTAAATTCCATGTTCAAAATTTCACTTCCCACACATTCTGAAATAAATCTTCTCAAACTCTTACCTGCTTCTTCAGAGAAAGGGCTAAGCTGAGTGTAGCCACAATGTTTCCTCTTGTCTTTACTGAAGATGCTGTCTATATTCAGAGACTCTCTTTTGGGTCTCCACATTGGCCGGTACCTGCTAGATGAACTGGATTTAGACTCACTGCTGGTACTCTCCACTTCCCAGTCTCGAACGTGTGCAGACAGGCTTTTTGAGGGTCGTGTTTCTGCCTGATCCACGCTACTCCCTCCACGAGGGGAATTCTGGATGGTTTGGGAAATCTGCTGTGGTCTGCTGTGGATCATATTGCTCACTGTCTCTTTAAATTCCCTCAGCCTGCTGGTGCTGCTGGATGGTTTGGGGGCAGTTCTGGGGGCTTGTTTCTCCTTCAAGGTTTCTCCTGCAGTTTGTAGACAGCAAAAGCCACAAAAATAACTTCAATTAAACTACCAGCCCTACTTGCAGCATCTTCCTGCAGACTTTGAAAAGCGCAATCCCAAACAACAAAATGATAATTAAAAAAAACAATGCTCACCAAACAAACAAAAAAACCAAAACAGAACAAAACACCAAAAAGCAAAGAAAGGACTAAATAAAAACAAAAATGAAGAAACAAAGAGGGAAATGTATGTACACACTGAGAACATTAAAAACATTCAGAACGATACTGATATTTAAAATAAAGTAATCTCTCTTGCCTTCACTATGGTATCCTGATGACTGAGCCTCATCTCCTTTCCGCCTAGAGCGGCTAGAACTCCTCTTGCGGTCTGCCAGCGAGCCCTTCTTTGAAACATGCCTCTGATTGCACTCACTATCAGTCAGGTGGCCTGGAAGGAGGAAGAACACAGTAGAGATGACAAGAGCCTTCAGATCAAGTGTTCACTGTGCTAGGAGCAGCAGAACTCTCTTGGTCCTTAGGAGCCACAGACACTCCAACACTAACTGGCAAGTTTGGGTAAGTTCTCATATCTGTAAGTTCTTGGTTTTGTCTTGGAGAGGATGTTCCATTTTTAAGGTCATAAAAGAATAATATAGCCCCTCCAACAACTCTGGTTAATGACAGCTTGTCCACAGGCCAAGGAAAAGGTTGACTCTGCTTTGTCTTCTAGTAGTCTAAGAACACCACTTTCTTGTTGTCAGTTTTAATGACCATGAACATGAAACTCCTGAGGTCAGCTTGCCAGACATTACTCTGTTGAATAAAGACTCAAACACATGAACAAGTTATCATCTAATAATAAATTACTGCACATCATCAGCTGCTCTGCACTAACTATTCATCTACACTGTCTTTGCCCATAGCAAACACTAAGTAATCTGAGTTAGCCTAGTCTACAGTGAAGAAGCCTCACTTGGCTGTCAAGGACCAAGCCAGCTAATTCACATCTGCCACAAGCTAAGAGCACACGCACAAACCATGAACATGGATCAGCTGACACACAACATTCCCTTACTACAGCTTATGTGTCTGAGTGCCAGTATTTTCTCTTCAACACAATTTACCCCCCATTTCCTCACATCAAATGGGAATTAAGACTATTTGACATCACAAGTTTTCTGTATTGCCTTTGCCTAATTTTATGGTTCTCACACATTCACAGTCCTAAACCTGCAAGCACAAACACACGCATAGCTTTACTCACGTGAGTAGTCCCAAGCAGAGATGCAGGATAAGAAGGGAATTTATGATAAGCTACAAAGACTTTTTTCTAGCCTTTATATCACAAACTTTTACCTTGCATAGGACGATAGGAAACAAAAATCCCTAGTAGCAAATAGTGGTCTAACAGCCCCCAGACTACACAGGTGGCCCTTCTCAGCCTTCTCCCTGCTCTAGAGATAAGCACCAAAATCAACAAGATTTAAAGCAATTTTACATATAAAATTGTACCTTCAACAGTTAAAAAACCAATTCACTGCAAGTACAATTGCTACAAAGATATTACAATAAATGAGTACGAAGAAATCCAAACAATAAAAAGCAAGCTACACAAGGCTCGCTTTTGTTTTCATTTGCAAAGTGAAGAATGATTTTGCAGCCAAATTTTTTAGAAACAAGCAGACTATATACAAGAAAAGAAATTAAGGAAGCAAAAGAGGAATGTTGGCAATAAAGATAAAAGATGTGTAGCATTTTGGTGACTGAACATGAGACTGTGCTTTGGAGGATTTTTTTTCCCCTTCACAGTACGGACTGCCACATATCTCTTAGGAACTCCAAGAACAGCATTATGTTATACCTTATAGTGGCTCCCCTTAAGACACGAGAGACTTATGTTTCACTTCTGCAAACACAACTTCTCTAGTTAAACATTCCAGCCTGATAGAGATCGCTTGGTTAGCATCCTTCAACTACCATAAGAGAAACTATTTGACAGTATTTAGTGCTATTAGCACTAGCTGAGGGTTTGCATAGAATAAAGCCCAGCTTAGTCTTTTAGAATGAGGGCTGCTAGCTTTGCATTAAAATTTTCTCCTCCTTTCCAAGATGGCAAATAGTGTCCAATTGTCATCAGACATTTAACAGCCATGGAGGAGATGTAAAGAATCAGAAGTCCGCAGGACACAGGATTTGTTGTCCTGGACACTCTGAAACAAAGACTAAATCCAACACAATGCATGAATGTAGGAATTAAAATCCCAAGAATATTAGCTAACACTTAATGCTCACTTTTTAAAATTCACTAAAATAACAAGCCAGGACTTCTGAGTGTTTAATGATATGCTTAAAAGGTGTCTCTTGATGAATGTATCACTTAAATACCTCATCCTTCAGACTTGGGATGGCTTCACAAGCAAACAGCAATATTCAAAGGAAAACTTTGGTTTTGTAGGAGTTGTGTGTGTGTCTAAGAGCACGTTAGAGAAGAAAATGAAATCAAGTGGGTTAAGACAGAACACCCTCCCCCTGAAATCTCAGTTGCATGAGTAGGGCAGCCAGAATACGCACATTTTTCTCAGCAGCACAGGTGGGTAGGAGCAAAGAGAGGGCTTATGCAGCCACACCTCTGCCCCCATTCTGAAGTACCCAGGAGCCTGAGGTCATACGACCCAATGGTGGTCCTTCCCCGGAGGATGATGTGGGATAGGGTCCATAATTTTCTGGGCTGGAGTAGTGGGTAAATGGCCATTAAATGAAGAATCCTGCTCTTGCCCAGAACGATTCAGTTGACAGGTCAATGTGGATGGCTTCTTTATAGCCCCACGGATCACCATTTGATGACAGAGCAGTTGTATTAGTTGGCAGACTGACTTTTTTTGGAAAGGTAGTGGGTAGGTAAGAAAAGAGGAGAAATGCCCAGACAAGTGGCTAGCTAAGGGGATAGACTGACTATAGGTAAGGCTGAATTAGGGAAGATTAGGACAACTGCATTTAGGTAGAGAAATGGGCTAAGCTGAAGGGAATAACACAGGATAGAATCAATAGGAGAAAAAAGAAAAAGAAAAGGACAAAGTCACTAAAAATGACAGAACAGAAGGTTACATGCTGAACTTCATGCTTACATGTTTGCAACCATCCCCCTTACTCTCCTTTTCTGCCAACTTCTGCATGGCAAGGTTTGCAGGCAGGAACCTAATCCAATAAACTCTGTGCCACTTTTGCAGACTATTTAAATAGTACACTACTAGCTCTTTCAATTTTGTCTTCTTTGTACTCTGAAGACAAACATACATTTTGTTTCCTCATCACTCAATTTCTGCTCCAACTTTCTTTTCTTTCTTACACCCTACCTAAGACTATGACTGGTCCCTACAGCATCAAGTATTTGCTAAAACATTGGAAGGACTGCTGAGCTATCTCAACCTGTGTATTACAGTTACTTGGATCTCTGACAAAGAATGAAAGAATACTAAATAAAATGAACTTGAAATATTTTTTTCAGATTTTGATGTACCATAGATTGTTTCAAATGAACCAATTATGACACAAAAGAGGAACAATTTTACAAATAAAAGGACAAAGCGATCTGACAGCTTTGACACTCTGGTGCAACCTAACAGCTGCTGATTCTACTCTTAGGTCTTCTTAGAAAATCTATTTACAGCAAAATAAAATAACTTTTCAAACAGAAATAGTAGATCCTATTTCTGATGCTACAGAAGTCTGACTTTAACTTATGCACTACTTTTTTAGAAGTGATGTTAGAAGTTACTGTATGCAGAAACAGGTTGACTGTGGACACTGGCCATGAATAATTGAGGAAATCAAGTCTCTAGACTTCCAGTTAACCTCCTTTCAACTTAAGAGTGTTCAGGCAGACTGTTCAGCTGCCCAAAAGAACATATATATAGATTGTTTTCTCACTGGATATTCCAGCTTAACTTGTTTCCATGGCACAGGCAGGAAATTATCTTATGCACCTCACTGGTACAGTAAATGCTACCAATACCCACTTACACAGAAAGTCCTTAGCTCCCAAGTATGAGGGATTCTGGTGATGCAAGTGCCTTTCCCAGATAGCTGCAACTCCTGAAATGAAGTAACTGCCTGGAGATGAGTAAGTAGCACATACGACCCTCACCAAACCCTACAACGGGGCTGTGCAGACTCCAACTCATGGAATTACATAACAAAGAGAGCAGGCAGTATTGTGGATAACAGAAAAACAAATCTGTAAGTGCTTGTCTGACTAGACACAGGTCTACAGAAGCCAGCAAGACTTTTAAATCATGTTTTTTTTTGGCGAATGCCAACAGTTCTTTACAAATCAGAAATTTAAGATGTTAAATGCTGTTTGCTGTTCTATTAAAGGTTGTGTGCATGTATGGAGATATTTTCAACTGGAATCCACTGCAGTCATCTTATCTAATGACAATGATCACACACAGATGTAATAGTATCTGCTACCTGTGTCCCTGCTGCTTTGCGAAGCTGCATCATTCTCCACATTGTAGATGACTGTCCCCTGGGAGTCAGAGGAGAAGTGACTGACCACAGATTCATGGTGTGCCTGTTTATAAGGATAGCTGTCTGTAGAGGAATCTGTCCGGGTATCACTTGAGATGGAAGGTTCTCTCCCTGGGGAAGAAAGAAATGTCAAGGAAGTAATGTCAAATTTCAACCTTTTTCAGCTATTAGAAAAGTCAAAAAAGGCTAAAAAACCAGAAGAAGGGCAACTATACAGAAGTTAACAGAAAAACAGAATGCCAAAGATACCAACTCAGATTCAAGGACACCAGAGATTACGGGAAAAGTCCACTCCTTTGGAAACCAGGAGAGAGCATCACTCCTTCCAAAAACCTTTATTTCTCTTTGGTAACTGCGAGTTTATCAAATCCTTTTAATTTGAAAAATTAAACTACATCCGTTGGACTGAAAGCGCACATTAGTACCATACTGAAATTATTGTTCATTTTGAACACTGTTGAGTACAACTACAATACGAAACAAACTGCTTCAGGGAGAGTAAAAAAATTACACAAGTACAAAATATTAGTAAGGGTAACAAGAACATCACATTATAATAATTACCAGGTTTCACCTATTATGAATCAAAAGCTTATCTGGTATAAACCTTGTACTGAAATACTTTTATCTAAAGCAAAGTAACCTGCTCCTTCTCAAGAAGTCAGCATCAATCTCCTGCTGAAAAGTACGAAGTATCATGATTCAGTTTCAGTACAGTAATTCTTGAACTCATTAGAAGAGGTGAAAAGGGTAATCTCCTCCCTCCACTTTCAGTAAATAAAGGTAAGAAATCGGAACAGTTTGAAGACTGTTGGTCATTTTACATATGTGATGCATACACTCCTTAATACACAGGATATTAGTTTCATACTCACTTCTCAGTGGAGAAATTAAAGAAAAAATATATTAAAGAAGGCAGTCACTCTTATGTTTAACTGCAAACACTGACCTTGAGGGCACTTCGTATTTTTGGTGAGAACAAGTCCTGCCATAAATGTACTATTCAAGGATGGTTTAGAACTTTTGAAGTCACAAACTTCAGTTACTGAAGTCACCAGTTAGTGTTCTTCTCTACACCCACACCATACCAGGTCCTCCACTTCCCCCACCCCTCAATTTCTTTCTCCAAACTCTTTTGAAAAGATTCTACCCAAAATATCAACAGTCTTAGACCAAGAGAGAGGTTCACAGATGAAACACTGGAAATCCTCTTCAGAATTCTTGATCAGCTTTAACAAGCAACAAGGATCCCTGCTGACAGTAATATGCTCCAGAGAAGGAAAACATTTCACCCGTCACATTTCAGTGTGAAGGTACAAGGCACAGAACCCACAATGCTTACCCGAGTCTTCACTGTCATAGCAAGTCCTGCTATATTGCTGTAAATCCACCTGAGGGGGCAAGTCTTGTGTTGACACTGGAGTTCCTCTTGGATCTGCATAGAGCAGCAGCAAAGGCTGATAGTGACCCTTGATGCACTTTGTCACAACATCTTTCCATTTTGGACCAATCTGAATTGACAACCAGAAAAAAAATCAAACAAAAAAAGCAAGTAAGGCTTTCTGTCTTTATTTTCTATAATATCATTCCCCGCCCTGTCACAATTCTTTCAGAGTTTAATTTTCCACTGACATACTTTAACTCTTTCTATAGCCAGCACTGACCCGGACTCAGCAAGAAAGCTCCTGAGCCAACCTAACTAAAATCCAGGTATTCATCATCCTATGGCTAAATAGATTACAATTCCTGCCAAAAGTACAACTACAAAAATAATCATTCCCTTTCAGATTTTTTTTCCATAAAAAACTTTTCATCCTCTGAGATGTTCTAAGATGTTTGCATCAACCAAAATGCAGAAGAATTTGTTAATGAACAAAATGAACAATAAAAGATAACAGGATAGTAAATTCAAGTCAAAGCTAAATACTTCAACTGTGTCAATCTTTCTGCTGTGACAGAACCTCTGCAAGCACTGACAGGCCAGGCAATTAATTCACATAGTAATACTAATCTCATAAATCTTCCCCATGTACTAACACAGGTTTCACCTGATACACTGAACATTTACTCCAACGAATTTGCTCCATACATGAGTACTAAAGCACTGCAGTATCTATCCTTGGCAAAATTTTTCTGCTGAGAAGTATAACTGAACAAATGCATTAAGAGCTTTTTCCCATTGAGACTGTGTTTGGCATGACTACAGGAGAAAATTCTCCTCTCTCACCTTTGTGATTCCATGATTAGAAGGAAAAAAGGAGAGTGGTATGAAATAATGCCAAACCATCTAATGGGTTATAATGTCGTGCCAAGATCCCAGCACTGGTGTCTTTAATGTCAAGGACCTCATGCTTGGTGAAAAGGTTAGAAAAAAGCACTAACAGAAGAAGCGGAAAATTTGTGGTTGGCAGCAAGCACTAGGGAAGACTGGCACATAGACACTTCAGCAGAGTCCAAAAACAGGCACTGAATAGCTATACTGCTTGTCAGCAAGGGAAAGAGACGTGTGTTAGCTGGTATGCACAAGCAAACTGTAGGTTTCCAAACAACAGCACAAAAACAATGCTGGGAGCCAACAGAACAGAACTAAGAATAGGGCTTCTGAGATTTCTGGTATGCTTTTTTTGAAAATACTTCACTTTGCTGAGAAAAAAGGAGTAACAAATTTGTGGATCCTGAGTGGAAAACCAGAAAAAAACCTCTCAAAAGCTGCAGAAAACAGTATCGATTCACACACAAGCAGCTAACAAACTTCCAACAGATTATTTTCCTAAACATTTTTTTCTCACCTCTTTGACATGAGCATCATCAAAGTACATCCACTTGCGGATTTTAGTTTGGAAGAAGAAGGTTGAATAGTGTTTTCCATAGTAACAGATCATTCCCACCAAATACAGCTCTGAGAGTTTTGCTCTGTCATCAGTTACTCTGAAGAAGAGCTTCAAGAAGGGAGGTAAAAAAACGGAGGGAGAAATTAATAAAATGCTCAGAATTTTACATACTGCTTTATGTTCAAAGACCTCAAAGTACTATAGAGAGGTGTCAGGCTTTTGCTTCAAAAGATAGAGAAACAATAAATAAGTAATCATGCAATGTTTAAGCAAACACAGACCAGAAATGGATTCTGACCAACTCACCAGATGCTCATAAATTGAGTTGGTCTTGAAGTGTGTGTCTACTTGTTACATAATTTGAATGTGGTTCTATTTTGAAAATTTGTATTCTGTGTCATGCTTGCTGATTATATCAAATACTGTTTAAGACATTCACTCCTTTTTGCGGAAACAAAGCAGTTTGGACAGTAAACAGCTGGCATTTATTCTGACTTTAGCAAGGACTATCCAGAATTTAGCATGGACCAGTTTATGACGCTAACTCAAATGATCAACCGAAGACATCAGTAGATCAAAAGAATTCAGCACACAGAAAAAAAATCTTCCCTATTTAATTGAATTTTATTAATTTACAATGCACAGGTCTCATGTTTTAGTGCATTATTGCTTTACTACGTAAAGATCACACTGTTTCATAACTACATTTCCATGCAGCTCACACTGGTTCTGGTACACTGTGCACTGGACCATGCATTTTTTTAAAACAAATGTATGTATATATAGTAACTATTTTCTGCAGTATCTCAATGTTACAATAAGACACAGCTACAGTTTGCTATACCAATAATTCAGCTCAAAAGTATCAGTTAAGGTGGATTAAGTGAACCCTCCAGGGCACAAACCTCTGGATCCTATTTAATTCAGTCTGTCATTCAATCACACAGTGCCAGACACCACCTCTTAGAGACTGTTCAGTCACAAATAACGCCTCAGTGTTATGACCACACATTTCACCAAAAAGAGGAGCTAAAGTTTAAAAAGAAACAGCCCCAAAGACCACCAAACTGTATTTTGTCTTCAAAAGAAATAGAAATAAACTTCTGTTCTTTAAAATGAAAGAGTACACATGTATTTTCATAGAAATAGCACAACCCCGATCCAAAATTTCCTTTTACTTTAAAATATTTTTAAAGTTTCAGACATTTCAGAAACTCAAGAATATACAGCTAACAGGTTTTTCTAGGGCTTTCAGAGACCTTGGTTCTGCCCTCTATTCCTCTATTTATGGACACCAAAAAGGTAAAGGTGGCAACTTCATATTTTTCTCAATTCGCTACTGTAGGCTACCACGAAAAAGACTGCCTTCGTAGGTAGTGCTAAAATACAAAAAACTCACATCTCCCAGTTTAAGGCAAGTTCCCAGACTGTGAATCACATCCTCAGCCAGATCAGAGTGGTCTGAGTCCCAAACCAAGCCAATGGTGATGATTTGTGGTGAGTTCATCAGCACACGACGAATACGGATCTTTTCCCCACAGTTACTCTAAGCATATAAATAAAACAAGACATTTAATATAATTCTTCTCTCATTATGTTAGGGCAAGGCACTAACAAGTATAAGTCTCAGAAGTATAGCTTCCAAAAAGGAGGTGGTGAAATACAACAGAAATGCTCAGTGCGAAGGTAGGAGTTTCTCATGTCATAGATGAGATGTGCTATCAAGACTATCTGGCATTCTCAAGCTTTAAAGTGAACACTGCTGATTCTTCCTCTTGCTATTGATAATGATTATAACATAGAGCACAAACCCAAGCTTATTTAAAAAAAGATAAGCAAGCATACATGAAAGATCCCAATAACATTCTTAAGAATTGGAGGGAAAGGTCACTTCTGATCAGACTCTCAGATAAAAAATGGTATTTACAGAGACTGATGCTTTATGTAACAATGTCAGAAAAATTTTCTGCTTTGCTGAAAAAGCAGAAAAGGTCCTGCTTTGCTGTTAAATTTGAGTGTTTCTACATGGTACCTCAAACATCCCATCTTCGATAGTATAGTTAGGTCAGTATTCATATAAATATGAGAACGGCAGCTGGAAGATCAGGAGAATAAGAGTTGCTTTAAAAACTCATAGGAGTTCTACAATTACTATTTCCTGTTTTGATTTTTCTTCCCCATTTTTTACTTTTTAAACAAGTACCAGTGCATTTTGCAGGGGAGGGGGGTGTTGATGACGCAACAGAGTGGTGGGGACACGACAAAAACTATGACAAAGTCCATTTGCAACATTCACTTTTTCCCTGAGGCACATCACAAAGGTAGCCCTGCAAGATTCCAAGAACAAAACCATTTTCATACCGAGAATCGTTTCCCTTGTCTACAGAGTCCAGTTTCACAATTGGATATAATAGTTTCTGACACTAAAACCAGGGAAGACATCGCAAAGCATCTCTTCCCCACAGCAATCTAGAAAATTTAACCAGAATTTCAGTCCCAACCATCAGTGAGAGACAAAAATGAAAAATTGAAAAAGCAGAAAGAAACTGTAGAGGGCTCTGATGTTTAAATGTAGATATGAGGTTTTAATATTAAGATGACTTTATTTACACATATTTTGAAAGGGTCATTTAAAGTACAAGCAATTCTGTTTATTACCTCCCAACCCATCTTACTCTCAAATTGTCTTGTTTGCTTCAGCACTTTCAGCATGACAGCAGGAACACGGCATCCAGATAAAAAGCTTCCTTTGCGTAACTTTGAGGCCACACTTAGCTAAACCTCAACAAAAATTTTTTTTGAGGGTAAAAAAAAAGGCGTAGCAAATGCTGGTATGCAATTTTATCCAACTGATTATTTCACAGTCAAATAGCAGTTTGCCCTGACCAAGAATGTATTTCTACTAAATTTCATATTCTTTGGTTATTAAATAGCTGGACTCATATGCACCTTTTAAATGACAATAAAATATCTTAATTTCTTTTACTTAGATAAGTGAGCCACTATTTGCCAATATTTAAGAATATATATATTTCAGTGGAGACTTTTACTCAAGGTTTCAGAGTTATAAACTGGGAGAGGGGCCACGTATAAAATGGAAAATACACTGCCCCCAGGGACCAAGTACACAAGCCCTCCTGTTAGAGCTAATGCACGTAACAGTAGCATTACATGAAGCAGCAACTATGCAGCTGTTTCCTGCCCTACCTATTAATCAACATGTAAAAAAAGGTTGATAACTCTTTTTGTATATTTATTAAAAGGCCGAATAAGATACTGAACTCTTACTTTAGAAATCTAGCACTTATGATATACATAAAAAATAAGCATCTATTCCTGTTTTTAATACTTGTGGCAAGTCAAAGAAAGAAGCACCCATCATCACTAATTTTTCCCTTCCTTCACTGAGTAACTGTGAGATACTGAATTCACACCCACAGAAAACCAAGGCTACTCACTGGACAGTTCCGCAGGTCCCCCATAGTGCTGGCATTCTGCAGGAGCTCTCCAAACATATCTGGAGTTGGTTTCTCTCGCCTCTCCAGCATACAAATAGCTTGATTGCTTCAGTATAGAGAAGTATGGAAAACAAAAGTTGAATAATAAAATAAAAACACAAACCCACACTAAGCTAGTATACATTTCACCTAAATTTTGCTGAAGTTAAGAAACTTAAAATACACAACACTTTTTATATTTAATATTGTAGTACAGAAAAAACCACATAATTAATTGTGAATTACTACACAAAAATACTGCATACAGAAAACAAGTAAAATTCAAAATAGAAATAGATTATTTGGCTTAAATTTTGTTTCTTAAAAGGAAATTTAAGCATTTTGATAAATACTTGGTTTCAAAATGATCTATTTGCTTCAAAATGCGCCCTCTTCAATAAGCACAATTAGAGTAAAGTAACACAGAAAGGCACATACTTAATAAAATTACAAACAAAAAATAGCACAGCACCCAATTTATTTTGCTGTCCAAGTTGGAAGAAAGATGACGATATGTACACAAGAATATCAGTGCTCAAAGCATGTGCAAGCTTAAAATGGTTTCAGAGGTAAATAAATATATTACTATGTATTGGTATTTTTAAAATAAGACATGGCTTAACATCTATTGTGATATTTCCTATAAAATACTGAATACCATTTACATAACTATTTCCCCCTTTTTCTAATAAATAATATTCTAACATACAGTGTCTGCTGGTACCTAATGAAAAACTATAGCTTGATGGAACAGCAGGCAGCAACCACAAGGGGGGATGCTTTACAGTACTCTTTCTACACAGGTGAAGTGGTACCTTTTAAAAGATCTGCACATGAAGAGCAACTAGCAGTTTTCATGACAATTTTTTCAGTCTCTATAACTACATGTCTCCCATGCCAGACATAAAACAAAGAGAAATTCTAATCCCACTAAAAATTTCGAGACAGAAACAAATAACAAATTCCTGCCCCAATGAGACTTAAAAAGCTTTTAACTGAGCAGCCATCTCCTCAAAGAAGACTTCTCTAGCATTAGTTCAAACAATCTGTTATAGACCTAGGGCTCATGCTCTGTGCACTGCCTGTAATGAAAGGTTACGGCGACCAGCGCAGTTCCCCCATAACTAGATTAAACAACAGCTATATATCTGTCCAAGAAAAGAGGATTTGAGGGACTACAGGCTGGTCAGTCTCACTCCACCACCTGGGGTCATGACAGACCAAATCAATCCCCTTGGAAATCAACTCCAGGCATGTGAAGGACAAATTGAGTTACAGTAATCAGCACAGATTTACCAAGGGCAAACCATGTCTGACCTCCAGTGAGAATTTCCCTTTCTGCATCTTCCCCTAGTTATCAGGGAACTGCCCTGGTCACCATGAAGGAGGAAAAAAACCATCCAGTTCAGCACTGGAACAGGCAGCCCAGAGAAGTCACGGAATTTTTGTCCTTTAAGCATTTTCAAAACGCAGCTACACACAACCCCAAGCAGCCTGATTTAGTTTTGAAGTTAGCCCTGCTTTAAACAGGAGGATGGAGCAGACGTCCAAAGATCCTCTTCAATGTAACTTTTTTTGTTGTTTTTCTTATGTGTCTTCTTAAATCACCTACTCAAACATTAAAGTCTTTCAAAATGTGCATGAGTCCTTGCCTCCACAGCTGTCAAGATTCAGAATCATAAACAAGCAGACACACTGATCCATGTCTAAACTGCCATCTTCTGCTTCACTAAATCCTCATGTTCTTTATCACAGTTATCAAAGCTCTGCCAACTTTGAATAAACCATGTTCTAGACATTTAATCAATAAAGATCAAACTGCAACACCAGTATGGGGGAAAATAGAAAGAAATAAAAGGGGGGGGATGGGGGAGGTTCCCTGTGAAAAACTCAACTCACCATAGTGAGGTTGTGGAAATATAATGTACCATCTGGATGAAAGGTAAAGGGTCAGAGGTGGCACCACAGCTGGTACAAACACACTAAAGAGAAAGAAAATATAACACATTGACAAGATTAAACAGGTATTTCCACTGCAACACTTCCACCTGTACATTTCTTTACCATGGCAATGCATGTTTTAGGAATGAAAACATAAAACTTGAGAACTGGCGATTGGTATTAAGCACATATCATTACCTCACCTGTTCAAATAAAGTCATTGCAAACTTCTGGTGGGAAACACAATGTGGTGCAGTGCAAATATCTTCCTTTGTCTCATCTGCAATGTGGAAGTGAATTCGCATTAACAAGTTTTCCTAGCCAAAGGAAAAAAGGAAAAAAAATGCATTAGGTAATTTCAACTGCAGACAAAAGTTAAGATATAAATCACAAGAGCATGTCAGATGCAATCATGTTACAGACAGAAGGCTCCTGCAAATTTGTGAAAATGGCTTCAAAAACAAAGAAGTTGGTATTTCTTGGATAAGAAAAGAACACAAAATAAATCAACTTCTACATTCCACAAGAGCTTTGAAAAATGCCACATCATCTACATTCTATCAAAAAGGGAGAGAACTAATAGATGAAGAGGGAGACTAAATTCTGTATGAAATAAAAGGACTGAACATTTCCTAGACAGTAATTCATACAACTACATCTGTTTTAAAGTTCCCAGGAGTTCTTGTCCCAAGACCTTCTCTCCTCCCACTGCTGCCAACATTAATCTGTGGGTGCCAGAAATCTCTTGACAACTCTTCCAGCACAACATTTTTCACTAACACTATTAGCTGCCTGGGTGGTTTACAGGCCTTCAATAAACAGGTCAAGATTAATTATTTGGCAAAACAGCTCTAATACTGTACAATTTCCCTTGAAAAATTTTCCTGTGAAAACACAATTTCAGAATAACTGGCAAACAAAATGTCCTTTCACCCTTTCGAGGTGATCTTTAAAACTAGAATCCTGGATCATTCTTTTAGTGCAATTTTTTCATAATTCACATCTAAAGCACACTGGAGAGGACAAGCAGTACATATGCAAAAGTAACTGTAAAAATTATTACCATTTCCAAATCATTAGTTTGGGGATCTCTCTGCGCATTTTTCCAGGCCAGACATGCAAAGTCTGTTGCAATTTGAGGAAAGCAGAAATGGAGGGGGAAAAAATTAAGGGGGAAAAAAAAAATCAGGGAATATTGGGTAGTGGTGGGCCACATCTCTGCCTGTCAAATCATCTTTCAGTTATACTCACAAAACATTCAGCAGCATCATCCATGATGCCCAGCTGGAAGCGTTGCTCATCCTGAAATGTCTTTGCAAGAGCACTGCGCAGGGCATCAGAAGGCAGTACCTTCTCACTGCTACACTGAAACTGGTTGAATATACCCTAGTAAAAAAATAAAAAGATAGTTAAGTTACTGTATTTTTCAAAATATGACTCAATTTATCTGAAAGCAAACAGCAAACATTTAACTTATTTGGATCTTGCAACACACAGATACTTGTATGGTAAACAGACTTCAAGAGAAAATCCTAAAAGTTCCTCCTTTGAAATTGTATGCACCTTTGTGTATTTCTTCCTCTACTTTCACATAAGCAAGGGAGGGTTAGGAGTTTAGGAGGAAATTTCCCTCAGTGCCAATCACCCCTGGATCTATCTTTCTTTCTCCAAATCTGATTCCTGAAGCAAATACAAAAAATTTCTCACTTTTTATTCCCATTTCTCCCTCTCCATTTAACTTTCTCACTTCCAGTTTACCCATGCCATCTTGTTCCCTCTTTTAAGCAACTCTTTCCAAACATCTCTAGCCCTTAAACAGCCACAACTTCATACTTGCATACTTTAAGAAATTTACCTTTCTTAAGTCCAAGTGGGTAGAAATTAGATGATTTTTGTATCAGCATGCAGGAGGGAAAAGGCACGACGTGAATAGGAATAGCAGTTCCTATGTACAGCCAGCTGTTCACTTGCTGCCATAAACCTGCATTTTCATAACTGTAACTCACACATCACCTGGGTGATCATTTACAAGGATGAGTAGTTCTAAAAAGACACATTATAGTCTGAAGTGTGGGTTACATGCACAGAAGTTCCGTATATATTCCCAACTGATTAAACACCCACATTTATTTTGTGTGCTTGCGTGTACATGTGTGTGAAATATCCAAAACACCATCTGAACAGTTAACTTTCACTGTGCCCTTCCTACAAAAACAGGAACACAAGTCTCCATGCAAGATCCTCGGTTTAAGTAAAAAACTTCTAGTCCTTATTTTAATACAAGACAACTCTCCATCACCACTGTGCTCTACTTTCCACCTCATTTCATATGACAAGCAACCATCTTCATCAGTGTCAATCTCAAAATTCTGCTTGTCCTTTCATATAAAACTTTCCTCACAATTTCTCTAAAGACTGTGGAAAAGCTCAATTCATACTGCAAGAGAGGAAAAATGGATCACCTTTAATTGTGCACCAGTCTGCTTTTATGCCTTCTGAACTTTGCAAAACAAAGAGAAAATCAAACTGGTTTGCCTGTTTGATTTTCTTTCAAATCTATACTAATCTGCAGTGATTCACAATTCATGCAGCACATCTTCCTTTAATTACAGAAACCTTCTCCCCAGTATACTTAGGATCTACATCAACTGGAAATAACCTAAATCTTTCTCTCCTTTAACTATTTTCACTTATTTTCACTTATCAGGAAACGAGAAGATAAGATGGGAGGTTTGCCAAATGGTACAGTCTTGTCTGTTTTGAGGAAGCTGGAAAAAGTGCAGAGCACTGCTGTCACTGCACAGGCAGCAAACCAACCTCCATGCCCCTGCCATTTCTGCCCATAGGAATGGTACAATTTATAATGCTGACATAATCTAAGATAGATGTAATATGCCCATCTCTCTTTACTGCAGCTTTTATTTTGGTGGTTCTCAAGGTGCTCATTATGGGTAAGGGCCCACTGTGCTGAAGCCCACAGCTCTTCTACTATTGCCTTTATTAGAGTATCACAGAATCATGAGAAAAGGGTAATGAAGAGAAAGCCGTGAGGTGGCATCATGCTTCATGAATTACAGACAATACCCCTCCTCAGTTATCTTTTATATATACGTATATAAAACAGAAAGAATGATAAAGTCTCTGCACTTAAACTTGATTGCCATTTCTGTCACTCTGATAACTGAGCAAGTTTCATGTTTCATTAGTGAATTTTCTCATTTCAGTGACCCTCAAAAAAAAAAAAATAAAAAAGGTAGTGAAACATAACTCCATCCTGCTTTACACTTTACATTAAATAATTTGAGAGCACTTGAAAATATTCACAACTGTGCTTTAGAAATGTGTTTATTCAATCTCACTTCATAGATCTGGAAACTGAGACACTTGTCTAGCAAGTGGTCCACAACCTCACCGCTGTGAGCAGATGGGCAGGACCTGGTTTGCTTCAGTGAGAGCCCTGAAATGGCTCTGCACTGCTGGGGGTTGAGAAACAACGCAGGCTCTAAACTAGGTAAAAGGAGAAGCAAGCAAGAAAACTGAAACTCGTCTTTTAAATTTCCATCTTTAAAGAAACAGTATACTTACCATAGAACAAAAAATAACTAAGCAATGTCAGTTCCGTGAAGAATGCAAAAATCAGGATGTAACAGATCCCAATATTACATGGAACAATGCTTCTTCAAATTTGTAATGACACAGCACACAAGGATAGAGTCTTATTTAGATTACAAGGGAAAAAAAACCTTAAAACCAGTGAGTAATTGTGCATTTTAATCTAATAAAGATCAAATCTTATGTCATTGCACAGTGCAGTTCAGAGAACGTTGGAAGCCAGTGCTCGCAGGAAGTCCCAAAAGCACCTCAAAATAGAGTCAAAAGCACTTTGAACACAGTGGAGTTTAGTTTTTCTTATGTTTCAGTCAGTGGGGTTGGGTTGGGGGTTTTTGGGGGAGATGGGGTTGATTCCCCTTTCTTTTTCAAGATAGGTTCTTTGCTCCCCTTCAGAACAGGTCTTTCTTGTCTCTCAACCTTAAATGGACAGGTGTGGCATTTCCTGCAATTTCATCACTTTAAATTATCTAAGTCAGATCTCACACCTTAATTTAAGGTCTCGCCTGTGAGTGATAGTGTTAATTGCTCAAACATTTGTTCCTTACACAGGTATCAAAGTCAGCTGAGTGCAGACCAGGAAAGCACTCCTGATTCTGCCCCAGGCATTCTCACGGCACCTTTCTTCCAAGGGTTTACGGAACATGAGAACTTTATATACAACATAGTCAAACTTTGTTCTCCTCCAAAAACTTCTTCAACTTCTTCTGAAACTGAAGATGGCGGAAATCTCATCAGTGTACTCACTGCACCAATGATCTCTTTCAATGGCTATATTCCAACACAAATGAGCATGTCCCTTACAGTGGTAACAATATGAATGGACACTGCTAAAAGCCTCATGAAAATGCAAAGCTTCTTCTATTTTACTAGCTTTCAGTAACTAAAATCAAAGATGCAGAACAAAAAAAGAATTGGTTTAACATAAAATCTAAGCATTACTAATACCGTATTAATAGCAGTACTTTGATTTCTACACTGAGGACATCTTCTTGGCATGTTGGTCCGTCTACAAGCTAAGACAGAGAACAGTATGAGCAAGGGATTTTTCAGATAGGAAGTCTGTGTTCTGCTTATACTGTATTCCTGTGAGAGGTCTATATGGAAAAGAAGCCCATCTCCCTTCACATCCCCTTCCCGACAGCTCTTCAAAAGTCTGGAAAGGGTAGTAGAGAATAAAATTAGGAAGTGCATGTATTCTTTAAGACCAATAAATTTGCAAAGTCCATCTAGCTGCATATAGTCCTTCCTTAAATAATAAGTCAAGATCAACTCCAATTACATTGTTATCTTTCACCAGCTTGCTCTCAGATGGGTACAAACCTGTAACTTTCTTAACCATCCCAAACAATCAATTGTAGGGCCTCACTTAGTACTTTAACTATTCAGAAGGCTTTTTCCTCGTTTTTTAACTGAAGGCTTCATATCCTTTCTACTACTACACAGCTAGGCCTCTGACATACATGAGAACAAAGCCTTGCAGAGTCAGTGGGCTTCCAAAATAACGTCCCCCACTTTGGAAAGTGTGGGTGTGAGGATCAGTATAAACTTTCTAGATGTATATTGATCAAGGATCAAATAAAGGAAAACAACCTAAGGTTTGAGACAAGGAACATTTATCATGCAACTCTTCAAGAAACCTTGAAGATATTTCAGAACACTAAAATTCACATGCATGATCATAAACCAAGTTATATTTCACCTGGTTTAGAGAATAAAGACAGCAAGTATTCTTTTAGGTAATTCATGGGATTGACATGCATTCTTGGGAGTTCTTTTAAAGATCTGAAAGCAATAACTATGAACCCCCCCTATAATTTGCAAGATCTGGTCCCAATTATCTTTAATAGGGTTTGGAACCAACTTCCTCCCAGGAAAGAAGTATTCCATTTATCTGGGGTAAACTGACATCTGCAGTGTAGAACTAAACATACTGATGAAACAAAGCAAACTTCATATACATGCGCATGTGACTTCTTAATCAAGCATGCAGAAGTAGGCTGACATAAGAATAAATTGATGGCTGAAGACAATAGGGAACAGCTACTGAATCAGATCAGTGTTCATGCACTGTAATTTTGAGTTGTGTCCTTGGTATCTTTCTGAGAACTAACTATTCCCTGCCAGAACTACACAGAAGTTTCTTCTGTATAGGGATATCACTGCAGCTCTAGTGGTACGGTATTTCAAAGAACAAAGCATGTTCCCCTCAAATGCCTTAGTATTCCCAACACTAATCAATTGTTTCTGGGTTTTGGTGATGGGATTTTTATTTGCATAATTTTTTTAAGCTTTCTCTCCATTTCAATAGCATGCCCTTCTTACCCTGTTCAATTCAGTGGACCTTTTTTTCTTGCTTATAGTACCTAATCTCTCATTCAGAACATCACACTCTCCCAGTGAAGCCTCGTACTCAGTACAACAACCTGTTTCAAATGGCTGCTAAAAATCACTTTTCTGCTATCCAAATACACCAGCCTCCACCTACAGTATCTCCACTAGCTCACATTTCTTCCCCACGTTTCCTCATGTTATATTCGCCTTCAAGGTTGCAATAAATTCTAGGTCTATTCGGTTTTGTGTCTTTTGATCTCTTTTCAAACCTCCAAGTCTGATAACAATCAACTTAGATTTCCATTTACGCCTTTCTTTTTATGTCTCTTCAATTTGTACTCACACTGTACCCTGAATATTAAGATCAGTTCCCCAATACAGACTGTCAAGTCAGGCACTGCTGGCAACCACCAAAATCAAGTAAAAATAATACTTTGCACAAGTGTTGTTTAGGAGAGTGGCAGAAAAAGAAATCGAAATCACAGAATGTGCACATCTACTAGGTAACAATTCATTAACTGCTTAGTCAAGATCAAAACAGCCAATAGTTACTTGGAAGCTTTACCAGTTTACTCACTCAGGAAACTGTACTTGCTACTAGTTTATTTGGCAGGCAGTTAACTGCAAGTGCCAACTGAAAAAAAAGTTGAAACAATAAAAGTAATTATTTTATGTATTTTGACTACTGTTTTATCCTGAAATACTACTGTGATTTGAAAAAAGCATAAAACAAGAGGATGAAATCTTTGCCAACCTATTACGGTTTCAACCACATGATGAACATTTCACAATAAATCACTCCATTTCAAGCAAGTGGCTTATGAGAACCAACTATAGTCATTCCACTTTTTAAAAGCGCTGTAAAACCTTACTGTTCTCCATTTCCGTCTTAGACAACAACATCATTTCTACACAGAAAATTCACATTCTTCCTGCTTTTGTTGCACATGACAAAACAACAGCAAAGACCAGCCCTATTAGAATTTATCAATCAATAGAACATTCTTCTTTGTGACCTACAAGAAACACTCTGTCCTGTATCCTGGCACTATGGACCTCCCACTACAATCCCTGGAAGGAGAACAAACTCTCTGTGGCATGCTCAGTATAGTGGACGGATTTCCCCCTTCCTACCCTCTTCCAGCTGTGATAAACTAACACCAAAGCAAAGTCATGCTGAAAAAAAAAAAGGAAAATAAACCAAATCATAGTAGACTTCAGTATAAATAATAAATCAAAAAGCTGTTCCAGTGTTATGGCAGGCAAACCACACAGTGGTATGGACAGCTTGTGTATTGAAAAACGTATTTAAATAATGCCACATCTTAAGGAGCAGTGTTTGGGATTCCAGCACAGAGTCTGCAGCTCTTCCTTTTTATAGCTGTTGATGCAAGGTTCCTTCCAAATAACCAAAGAATGTATATCTGGAATGATTTCAAGGTTCATTTTCTAGCCACATAAACACAGCCAGGTAGCACATCAAGTCTTAAAATTACTTCAAGAATTCGTGAAATGGAAGTCTTCAATGTGGTACAAAAATAAAATGTGATTTGACCAGGTATGACATCACTGTCCTGTGATCCCATATCTGAAATTACAAGTAATATTTAGAGAGCTAACTGAGCATTTACAGTAAACACTGTGCATGACATCAGAATCCCTAGAAACAGTTGCGGCAAGCCAAGAACGCGTGGAAAAAATACAACTTCTTCAGTGTTATTCAAAGGCTAAATTTAGCTTAGAGAAGATTATCTTCCTCCAGAGTCAAAAGGAAGAGGATGTCACCTTCAGAGCAACATCTCAGAGTCGGAGGAGAGCATGAACCCTCTCTGTACAACACAGAAGGTATCAGGTATGCTGTGAAAGGACCCTGAAGTAAAGTGGGGGAACATGACACAGGCACCTCCCCACAAGTACTGTCCTTTTCCCAGGCCAGGCTGGAATCTGAACATGCCAGCATGCTCTGAAGAAGAGTAAACATGTCCTGCCTCCACCTTGCTTGGTCTGGACAAGTATTTTGGGCAGATCCACCTGACAGCATGCAAGGCTAATTACCTCTCCCCAGACCCTAATAGGAGATTTTCGCATGGTATAGAGCTCCAAATTCTGGTGTTCCCACTGGATCCAGCCACTTCTTCTCCCTCATTTTAGCAAAGCCTAAGGCAAGATTCAAGAAAAAGAGGATGTCAAAGACCTGGAGGCTGAGCCAGCATTACTCCGGCAGGACAACAGCTAAAGGCTTCCAGAGCAGAAAGGAGAGCTGGGGCAGGGGAAGAGATGAGCACAGAAGGGAGGGCATGACCCTGCTGCACTGGGACACAAAACATGCTCTTGGCAATGCTTGCAGCATTAGGTGCACATTAAGCACATAATTCCACTTGTCTTACAAAAGTTTACACATACCATGTACCAGACAGACAGACTTTTACAGGAGGAAAAAAATAGGGCAGTTTGAAAACACTGATCCAGAGGGCAGCAGAGAACAAGTAAATACCTTGAACAGCCTTCTTCCCCCTTCTATCGCCTGCTTCAGGATTATATGAAGATGAATGTGACCATCTCCACGGTTTGGGGCTGTCCCCTGTGAATACCCCTACCTTTTCAGCTGCATTCAAGCAAGACGGCTCATGTTTCTGGTCTCCAGAGGTTTTTTTGGGGGTCGAGGGGAGGTTTGCACCCCAATTTCACTTAGAGCCAAGTGACAACCCTTATAACTCACCTTTATAATAATATTTGACTTGATAACAACACAAAAATGGGGGAGGTGAGGGGGGAGACCTTCAAATACTGATGTACACGTCAACATTTTACACAAGATAATAAGAGCGAAAGCTTGGCACAATGTCACTCAGAGAAGGAGTTTCTGGAACAGGCTTGGGTAGGACATACAGCAATCTCCCATGAAGAACAGACTGTAGATAGAGTAAATGCTAACTTTTTGATTTGGATACAGTTGGAATTTATATTAATACTTTTTAAAGTATTGGTTACTGCCCACATTCATAAATACTTGTCTAGGTAATTCTTTTACTGCTTATGCATTCTTTAGAGTTTTTGTGAGCTCTAGGAATGCTGCACACAACCAAATGCAAGTTTCCCAAAATGTGCAAAAGTAGTAGAGGATTTGCTACAATATTACTGCTTTATTGGACATTAAGGGTTGTAACACCTCCCAGCTAGGAATATTATTGCTAAGAACTTCAGGTAGAAAAAAAACAAACAAAACCAAAAACACACACACACACACAAAATCCTTGCAGATATCTGAGCGTGAAAAGAGAGAGCAGCAAATTTTTCAAAGGCTGCTTAATTTAAAAATTAAGCATATGGCTGCAGGCATAGAATTTGTGAATTCTGCCACTCTGCCTGTCATTTCCAAGTTTATAATAGCACACCACACACTTCAAGACATCAAATCCAAGGATTTTACCAACAAAACTAAACATTCTTTGACCCAATGTCTGCTTTTAATATATATATTCCAGAGATCCTGTCATCTTCCAGTTTTACTGTAGTGCTTTCCCTCTCATACTGGTATTGCTAATCCACAAGCATCTTTGTCTGGAGTTCATCTTTCAAGATCAGTTCCGCAAAGGTTCATCCTCTCCTTTTTCCTGTAATATCCTTTCACATCCCTCTTCTTGCTTTCCAGTACTCTGTACAGAAAGGCTTTTTTATTATCTTTATATTAAACTATTATTTAACTATTTAAACTATATTTAACTATTATCTTTATATTAAAACCTGGACTCTGGTGCAGAGTTGAGAGTCTACTCACTCAGAGCAGAACCCGTCTGATCTCCTGGTATTTCCTTGATACATCATGCTGTTAGGCTAAACCCCAGAATGGCAAAAGCTTACATTCATGGTAAATTCCTAAATTCTTTTCTTTCTGACCTCATCTTGGCTAACAAAGAATACCAACAATCACTTGACATTACTCAAGGGCATGATCCAAAAAATACCTTTTAATTATCTCACTGAACTTAATGAACTCAAACCAGATCATGACTAAGTCTTGATATTCCCCTTTGAGCAAGGGGATATATTTAATATTCAACCTTCTCTTTGTCCAAAAAGCTGTATCTCACTTTGGATGCACTACCTTGCTCCTAACCCACTGTTACAACCTCTTCTGATGATACTGTTGTAAATATCATCCTGTCTCATCATTTCAACAGCTATGTCTTGAGACAAATTTCCCTTCAGAAAAAGGTAAATTCTCTTACTTCATGCCTTAACAGTCTCCCCTTTGCTGTTCATTTGCAAGGGAAAACTCCTCAACAACAGCCCAAAAACTCACTAGATAATTCATTTCAAGCCTGTCTCTACCAAAGCACCTGTGATGTTACTTAACAGCAGCAAGAGAGCTGTTATACCATAAATATTGCCTGGGAACGTCAGATGATCTTAATTTAAACCTGCACTCTCTGCTTTGCAGTTTTTTGTAAGACATGCTGTCTGCCCTTTTCATTACTGTGCATAGAATTCATGACACAAATTCTCCCACAATTAATTTATATATTTAGTTGGATTTTAAAACACATTTGTGATCAAAGAAGATGTCTCAGTCTCAAATTCACAAAGGAAAATCACTGCTCAGGAAGACTAAAGCTGGTATTTTCATCATGTTTGCATCATGTCCATTTCTCCCACAAGAAGCTGGGGGTTTGAGCTAGCAAAATTTAGAAAGGAGGCCACAAAAAAACCCCAGAAGTGCAATAAATTAATTGATCGAGACAAACAGAGACACAGGATTGCACAATTTACTAAAGTACATAGCAGTACTCAGAATCAGAACTAGCATCTAGATCTTACTGTCCAGGCAGCCTCTATGACAGTCAGTTACTGCATCTGCAGCTACAAACAGAATTGATGTTTTTTAAAACAGAGACTACAAAGAGCGGAGCCATTTAATGCAGACATCAATATTTACAGTAGAAAATAGCCTTTTAGTCTTACATAATCAACAGTTTTGAACAGAAAGGCTTAGCTAAATGGCCTTCCCCATCCTGACATTTAAAGTAGCTCTGAAGGGAAAGGTAAATGTTGATGAGCATACTGGCTGCATATGGTATTATATTTGTACACCAAATGATAAATTGGAAAAAACAAAGCAAACTTGTATTTTACTGCATGAACTAATGGAGACTTACAATGACCTGCACACCGTCAAGGAGAGTCCTTGTAACTGAAACTTTACCAACAGCGTTTTCACAATTTTTTGGCTTGAACACATTTTAGAAACTGGATCTTGGACCGCTAGCTATCATGTTTACCTTGCTCTCACAAATTTTCAGGAGCAAGTTTGATACAAATATTAATTAAATATCATAAATATTCCTGTTCAAATTTTTAAAGAAGGGTTTTCAATGTATTTCTAACTTTTACCTTAAGAGCACAGAAGATGCAAGAATCACCCATACATTTGTGCGTTGTGATCTGCCGGAAACTGCGGCGAAAAATGTCCAGGTGCCAGAGAACCTGAAACACAAAAGGGGGCACAGCCAATTTTATGAATATATAAAATAAAATATTGCATAAGCTTCTGATTAAACTGCACATGCTGAATAATCCAAGAAGTATACCAATGTCATCAGTGAACGTCACTTTTAAAAGGGGTGCCTTTTATCTAACTGCAAGTTGACGTTTTCAACTTTCTTCTTTAGCTGTAACCTTCACATGCTAATTTACAATAGGAGCTTCCTCTGAATTTCTTGCCACATGCTTTTTGATTAGAAAACTCGCTTCTTTATCCATGTGGCAGTGCTAGCTTAAACAACACAAGCCCTGACTGCTTCCCTCTGCTGGCACCAGGGTTGGCCGCTGGGCAACCGCATCATAAGGCTGAGCAGAGCTGCCAAGGACACCCCATGGACTGCTGGGGATGAAACTCTTCCCTTCTTCCAATCCTACACAGCTTTCTTGTTCAGAGCAGAAAGACCAAATGCTGAAAAAATGGAGCACCAACAGCATATACATTAATGAGTTCATTCAAGTGAAAACGGTAAAATACTAAAATCCGTTATGCCCAATATTATCATTACTAAGTGTTCTCATAGGCCATGATTACTACCCCGAGCCTGTTAGGGCAGTTATACCTTTCTCTCAAGACGGGTATGGTAGCAATACCAGGTGTGTGACTAGGTAGGGTCACAGCACAGAAAAGCAAGCAGGCTTTTACATGTTCTGCTAGCAACAGTGAGAGGTGACATTTGCTCTAACAGCATCATGTTTTTTTATTCTTCAGTTTTACTGCTAAATCTGTGCACTCTTGGGAAATTATTCAAATTTGTATCTGTAAAATAGCAACAATACCCATCTCTGAGGTGTTTCACAGTGAGCTCTTTATGTATAAATGTGGTCAGCACTGGCTATTTCAGCTTCAACTAACAGTACCTGGACTTTCCTGCAAACCTCAGTCACCAGCCTTTCAGAAGGCAGAAGCTTGCGCTGAAAGAAGCCCTGACCTAAATCACGTCCTACCAGGTTCCGGACAGAGCAGCAAGGTCCAGGCTGACATGTGACTGGCTAAATGCTTCATTAGCACAAACAAGAGAACCAAACTTCTTATTTCTGATGAATTTGCCTAGAGCACCCGGCTAAAAAATATTAGCACCCTGGCAAAATTTGTGCCGGTTTTAAGAAGTATTTTCAACTGGAACAATTTGTTATTTAAACCATAGCAATATGTAATATTCAGTAAACACATTTTTAAATATAATCTGTAAGTTTCCCAAAACTTCGTAATTGCCATGGCTATGTTTATTCTCCAACTATCCCTGTACTTAAGGGCCTGGGAGGCAACATAAGCTTTGAAAACATCTGATTACACACAAACATTCCTGAAGAACTACTGCAGACTTTACAAAAGGACAAAAAAAATTACATTTAAGAATGAGTCCAATTTTTTTATGTAATTGCCTTTGGAGTTTAGCTTAAATGTTTATAGAAATTTGTAAGTGCAAGGAGCAACAAACATTCAAGAGCATTTCAGACTAGGTGTCAAAAAATTAGAATAAACCCCAGAAGTATGTATTTTATGAAATTATTACCATCTTGCCTTTTTTTTTTTTTTAATTCAGCTTTGATTGTAAGTACTTTCAGCATCCTTCCTCTCTTGGGCTTTAGAAGAGAAGGGTTTCTTTAGCAGACTAAAGACCAGGTCATATGCTTTCATCTTCATGTATGGCATGCAGATGATGTTAGGATCTACTTAGTCCAGACCTAGGTTCAGTAACTCAATATTAGGAGGCAGCCGGTCATTACAACTTACAGCTTAATGAAGGTAATTGATACAGGACATCACTGGAAACTTATCTTTGCCCTGTATTTCCTAACATATTAAGCCCATGGAGGGTCATAGGTATATATATTTGTATTATTTGCCCTGGGGCTATATGGAAGCCTGAAGGTAGTTGAGAACCTGGCTGTGCCCATGGAAAAAAAAAAAAAAAACAACAACCAGAAATCAAACCCACAGTGACACAGTCTGTGCTGTACAGACAAGTCATATGAAGGGATGGAACCTGATGTGAAGTGGTTTTAAGCCCTGCTGCCAAAATGACTGAATCTCAACCATCAGACATTCAAAGCATCTAAATGGTGACAACATCTCTATAGCAGCCATATGTCTCCACTGAATTTGGCACCAGAAAAGGTTTTTCTTCTAAATCAAAAGGTAAACAGTCAGTCATTTAAACTAAGCTACAAATCAGCAGCCAGAAAGAAAACTGAACTACATAAAATGGATCTTGTATAGGTATTATCAAACCTTGACCTTGACTGGTTCAACAAAAAAGTTACATTTACTTTTAAGGAGTACACATTCTGCAAGCTATGCAATATTCTATTATTTTAAAATAAATTTTCTATGTATGTTTTTAACTTTGGTTGACATTCTACAGGTTTACACAAACAAGACATTCAAATACAGTAAATTATGACTATGTAAATGCTATTGAATTCACTAGGAAAACCTGAAAATTAAAAAGCTGTTAAATAACTCAATCTGCTTTTCCAAATGTAGCTTTATTCTATCTAGGCCCACCAACAATTATGTACTCAAGTTCAGCTATAGTTGTGGCACAGTGCCTAGGAAAATACTGCAACAGACAGAGGACAAACCCAGAAACATTCTTTATTCTGTGCTCTTACCTGTAGTGCACTATTCAGGAAGCAACTGTTCTGTCCTGGTTCATTGCTGAGACCTTTACTGGGTGCTATTGAGGTGGTATTTCGTGGAGTAAACATGCCCTGTACATTCCCCCGACCCACAGAAAAATAATTTCTTTTCCAAGACATCTTCCAGTTTCAGCTGTAGAAAATGCAGGTTTAGGCTGGCAGAATATTTGACTTGATCAGATCCTTCCTTCCAAAAAATTCAAAACTGGAACAACATCCAATCTTCCTTAAAATACAGTTTAAGCAGTATTTATCCTTTTGCCAGGACTCAAGGAGTTTGCTTCTTTTAAATCCAGCCTGGGATGCTATTCTTCATTTGCTGCTTATGCATGCAAAAACCTCTTTTACAAGCAGCCACATAGAACATTTGCAAAAGGAATGAATCCATGGTTGTGCAAGTTCATGTTATGCTGCTTCTCCCTTTTCCAAACAGGCAGTAACTTCAGAGAATAAATGGCAAATCAAGGAGGTCCCAGACTCAAGATGAGAAAAGCAACAACTTCTTCCCACACCCCTAAAAACACAGCTTCTGTAATCCTTCTATAATCCTCCTGCAGAAGATGGGAAAAATCCAACTAGTAAGGGAGCAAAGAAACCAAAACACAGCCTCGGCAGCTCCCTTTCAGTTACATGTATCTTGGGTGATAAAAGAGACATTATCTTCACAGGGGAAAAAGAAGTAACTCCAGAACTTGAGAGTGAAGAGTTTTAAAGAAGCAAAAAGTCTCCGAAGCAGTTCTTCTAAATTCCGTATGCGATCTTCAGAAATTTCTTCTCCCGATCCTCCTTTTGCAATCGGAATGCCCCGCCGTGCCAGAAAGCTTGAGAGAGAAAAATAATCAAAGGCTTGCGTCATTTAATTACTCTCTTGGTTTTGTGGTGTTCTGCCAAGACCAGTGTTGCCTCACCTCCCACAATACACTGAATCTTCAGAGACAAAGCAAAAAATATAAACGTTCCTCCACCCAAAAAATAAAATAACACGGAAAAGAACAGAGGATTCTGAGAAAAGCATGTAAGAGCAAGAAGGCTTGGAGTATGTCGGAAAGGTTAAGAAGGAAACTAGATTAAAAAAATAAACCAGTGTTCAAGTGAACCCCACGGCAGTAGTCAAACATCCTGTATAATCTTGTAGTGTCATTTTTTTTTTAACATATCTTATTCATTCAAACAGTTACATGAAGATTTGTGGTCCTATGAATACATGCTAGCACATTCTCCACCCTAGAACTGGGATTTTGGGCTGAACACGGAAGGCACAAGGCTGATATTTGACTCAGCAACCCATAGCACTCTCCAGAAAAAAAACAGTCTCCAAATTTCCTTCATCAGCAACTATGTATACCTTTAAAATGCTACCTAATCTAGGTACATGGGATATATGATGTTTTATAAAAGGCATAGAAGCTTCTGAAGAAGCCAGAATGATTATTCAACAGAAAGTGCTCCTCCCACCACAAGTTCACTTTTTCCCAAACCTACAAGAAACTGAAAAAAAAAATTATTTAAGAAATTCCTAGAAACAGGAACTAGAAGATTCATGGCAAAACTTTTTTTTTTTAAGTTCTGTCAAATGTAGTCCACCTATATTAACAGAAACTTGCATAGTATTTTCCAGGGACATTCCCAATGACATCTAGAATTATACCACTTTTGATACACACAATAACAACTGAAATTACCAATTATGGCTGGTATGAACAAGATGACTCTAATCCCAATGTAATTAAGTATTAATTGCATCATGAAATCACTACAAAACAGATGTATGTAGGGTTTGTGCATCAGCAAAAATTAACTGAGAGTATAATACTTTACAGAGATACCCTGGGTAGCTGTGAAGGCACCTTCTTCACCTTCTACACAATTATAAATTCTTCATCTCCTGCCAAAACACAAAGAACTTCCTAAATCCCTGCAAATGTGTTACAGCAGCCTAACATATTTCCTTCTAGTAATACTTCATCTGTACTTCTGTTAAACTCATTCTACAAATATTAAAGAAGTCTCAGCAGTGCTGTAAGGCAGGCAAATATCTACTCACAGATGAGTAGTCCTCCTGGTTGCCAGTGTGCCATGCAAAATTTCAGACGTGCTTGCAAACCTGCAGACACAGACCATTACCGTGCCCGTCGCGCAACATTCCTGAGTGCTGAACTTATACAGGAGTCATTTCAAAGCAATTTCAGCCTCAGCCCCCTTTCTTTGCTCAACCCCTTAGCGAACCATGAGCCAACCATGCTGTGTGAGCTATTTAGGGATCAATTTAGGGATCTCTGTAAAGCAACACCATTTGCAATAGGTGCAGTGGCTAAGCCTATGTCACAGACAGAGCTGAGTGCTGCATGTAGCGAACTGAGACAGGCAGGCTCTGTGCTGCCTCACAAAAAACACTGAGCCAAACACTCGGTCTTCTTTCCACAGCACCTACAAAAAAAGAAAAACACAATCCAAAACATGCCCAAAATGCACAGCTGAGAGCTGGACCTATTCAGTAGACTTCAAAACAACACTTTGCTCTCAAAATGGGCTGTAAAACTAACATTTGAGTACTTTTTGAGCAAAGCCACCTCAGATATGACAAAGTGAATAAATTTTTTTTATTTTATTTTTATTACCTTGGAACAAAATTCAAGACTAGAGGCTTCGCAGTTCACCTGTCATTGCAGCAAGACTATTTCAAGCTGGCCTGAACCCTCACAGTAACTGTGCAAGCTTAGTACCTGCACTGCTTCTGCACAGGCTTAGAAGAACTGACTTCTTACCACATGTTCACCATGACTGCTCACAGGAGCACATTCAGTCTGCTCATTTGGCTACACAGCCTTTGAAAAGCTAAGAACAATCAAAAAACACTTAAGCTGGTAATCACCCAGTTAGGACAAAACCAGATCTCCAGAGCACAGCTTTGCACTGTGCCAACCTCTAAAAAATTTACCAATGAAATACAACAGTCATAGTAAATAAACATTATACAAATGTTTTAATGAGGAGTAAAAATATTAAAAACAGATAAAGAATATATAATTTAAGAAAGCAAACTCAACATTCTAGATCTTATTGCTGCTTTGTAGCAGCTTCCTTCGGGAAGGCAGGAGGGCTCCCAGCCAGAGACAGGCTCAGCAGATGAGAGAGGCATGGGGCATCACTCCAGCAACACGAGCCCAGAGCAAAGCTGGCCATGGTTCAGCTCATACTTGTGGCCTGAAGAAACCAGAGTCTTTTGACAGCAGAGCACAACACTCTACAAGATGTACCACAGAAGGTTTCAAGACCCTGTTTATCGCCATATTCCCTTGCTAAATCAATCACATAGAAACACAACATCTCAAGTTGCATCCTTTGTTCTCTGGCAAGGTCCCACTATCATTGTTCATTTTGGGGGTGAGGGAGGGGACTGTGGAATATAACACCCCTGTCTCACTGCAGTCTTATGCAGTCAAACATTTTAAGCTATTGCTTGAACCCCCAATCCAAGCATGTGGCTGAACTAGAACAACCCTGTTTAGGAACAAAGATGCTTCCATATAGCACTAGGTATGGCTGAAACCACCAATTAAGTATTTATCACACTATTAAATAAAAGCAGAGGTCTAGAATTTAGTGTTCATTACCTATATTTCTGAAAAAACTTTCAAAACACAGAACGAAGTAAATGCTTCAATGTGTGAATGTGTCTGATTTTAGAGAAAAGACTCCTTGCCCCCAGTATCCTACCACCTATTCTGATGGTAGGGAGTAGATTATGGTGTTGAGGGCAAATTCTGCCTCCACATGCTGCAACACCTCTGAAACCTAAAGAGGTGCGAAATAGCTTTGAAATCTCTTACTCAAAGACCTTTTTGATTACAAAAAAAGACAGACTTGTCCAAGACAATGGATTTTGTTGAAAGTTTTTACCCAGATGGCTCCTGAGTGCGACTCTTTCAGTGAAGATGCACAAGAGCAATCCATGGCTTTTCTCAGCTAGAGGGAAAGTTTTCAGGACTAGAGGCTTGAGAACACATTTTCTCCATGTACCTGCAATGATGAAAGTATTTGCTAATTTCTGCACGGGTTAAGTAAGTTTTAATTGCAGAGATATCAATATTACAGTCTTCATTGAGTTTAGACATCTCAAAAGATAGTCAGTTTTGCAAGTGAGTTTAAATTCAATCTTGAAGGTAATGAAATGAAATAAAATAGAGGGGTGGAAAAACTTCCCAATTCCAAATAACCATGAGGCTGGGCGAAGAAAAGAGTGAAGAGGGCAGTGACCTGACAAAAGGAGTTGATTTCCTCCTCTTGAAGATGTCTCTTCTTTTTGAGATTTTTAGCTAGCCAGAAATACGAGACACATTTATTTGCTCACCTAGACAATAAAGTGCAACTACAAAAAGGTAGATTTGCATTCATCTCTATCGCCAAGAATTTTTTCACAGTACAACTGGGACAACAGAGGGGAAAAAGTTTCTGCTTTATGCATACTTTTTCTCAGCCTTGATGGCTCTGCTGGGAGAAGGGGGCAGGGAGGAGTCTGTAATGCTTCTGCTGTCAAGCTTGCACCCATTTGTCAGTTTTCCTCTTAAAGGAACAACTTGATTACCTGGCTCTGTGCTACTTGAGCCTACTGGGTGGAACCAGGAGCTGGGAACTGACAGCACCTCACAGTGCCACTGGTGCCCTCAACAGACTCGTACTGGTCTTCCTTGTTTTCCACGTGCTATTGCACAATTCTCAGGCCCTGAAATGTTGTAAAGTTAAAACAAAGCTCTGAGTACCAGAGACCTTAGGTTAACTTCCAAGAGCCTTTTTGGAAAACAGAGTTTGCTAAGGTTATGATAAATACTCTTTCAGACACCAGAGAAATCCTTCTGCTTACTGGAAGGAAATTATCTGAATCTGGCTAAAAGTTGCTGATAAAGACCATCAAAATGATCTTGGAGTGAAGACTAAAAACACGTTTCCCCAAATCCATGGACGTACTTCTTCAGAGAGTACAGATACGGCAAGCCTGATCAAACACTACAGGTTTCTCCAGAAGACACAGTGAATACCGTTTCTGAGAGATCACCTCAAGATAATGCAAAAAAAATCTGAAAAGACTAGACAGAACACTAAGTAAACTAGCATAACAAACATTATTTTTGGTCACTACCACTGTATCTGTACAGCCTACCAACCGAGAGAAGATACTCTAGTCAAAATTCTGATGGGTCAACCATCTTTTAAGAATGTATTTCCCCAAAGTGGCAATGTTGGCATTTCCATAGATAACTTAATGCTTCTACAGTGATTGGAAGGAAAAAAACTGAACAATTTTATGAAGAAAGAGTATGTTTTTATACCAACTTTTCAAACCATCAACCAATAAACCATGAAAACCAACCCACTCTACATTGCTGTTAACTGCTCAGGCCAACAAGAGGCATGGAGAGACCACATTCTGCAGAGACACTCCAAAGTGAGACTCTGCAAGCTGCTGGGGTCAAGTATAGCTTTATACTACATGAAAATACTCTTTATAGCAAACCATTCTCCAACCTCCTAATCCAAAATGCTTGTAGGTTTTATAAAACTCTGGTGGACTGCCTCTCAAAGCACTGTAATGAAATCTTGCAAACACTTACCTAATCTGAATCATTTGATTTTAAGCCTGACAGTCAGCCAAATCTATTTAAAGAGCATCTTTCACAGTTCAAAAAAAAAAAAAAAAAAAAACCAAAACCCAAACCCAGCAGAAAGCCATTGGCTTTGAAATGCAGAAGATTCTCCTCCAGGGTTACAAAGACTTAGCAGTCTTTTCTGCAGCTCTTTCTGAAATAAGGACATCAGCTGATAAAACACCTGTGTTCTATGCTAACTTACAACCACATAGACTTTTGTTCAAAATAATGGAAAAATATGTCACTTACCCTATACAGCTATTGAAACAGTAATGTAGCTGTGCCCAGACTTCCATAAAACAGTTAAAAGGACTCAAAATATCCAGCTGGCTCTCAAATAATGAGAAAAGCTATTAAAACCCACCTGGTAAAGAGCTCCAGTACAAAATAACAATTATTCAAAGGCAAATTATAATTAAAAAATAAATTAGAAGTTCAAGCACACAACTCTCAATATCCAAAGCCAGCATTACAGTCTTTTCTGATCAACAATAACTTAATCTGCAAGATGATCTAGAAGTTTCTAGAGTTAAGCATATCTTCTTAAAGACTGCAACTGATAAAAGCACAGTGTAGAATAATTGAGTAATAAAGGGCTTTTGTTCAAAGACAGTGAGAGAGTGGAGGTCAGAGTTAGAGATGCAAATGCCACACTATTTACTTTCTGTGGGGCTTATTGCCAAAACACATTTTGCCCTCCAGATAAAGGTTCTACACTGATACAAAAAACATTATATTAATAACCACTGATCTCATGCATCATGGTACTTTCAGCACATGCCTTTGCTGTGGAGGTTACAGGGAATGGAGGCAGACAAGCCCACTGGTCCTACTTCCAAAATCCTTCGGAAGCAGCAGCCACTTTTACGTTACACAGCCCTGTTATCTCAGCAACTTTTCTCTGACAGTTGAAGAAGCAAGGAATATATATAAAATTAAGAAAGTCTGCCCAGTCCTAAGTAAATTCAAACCCTTTCAAAACCATCCGCACTCCCTTCAGATCCAGCCTTCTCAGTTGTTCAACTCTAAGACTGCTGTATGGTAATAAAAGCCTGCATTTTAACTCACCTGGATTTCCAAAGTGCTAATCCTCAAGTTTTCTACTACTTTCTACAAGAAATCTAAGTATTCTCCCAAGCCTATATTTAGAAAACATCCTACCTTACCACAGGCTGGTGCTGGACATTTCTCAAGGCAGAAGGGTAGGGTGAAACGAGCTTTTCATCCCACTCTACATGGAACTTGTGAAGTTTGGATAAATTGGAAAAACATAGCAGCTTCAAATGTTATGCAATTGCTTAAAAGCAGTTAAACGTCACTAATCAATCCTGTGTAACACAGAAAAACATGACAAATAGGCAGCTGTCAACCATATGGTGAAATGGAAGGTTCTGGTTTGACTCAAGCGAAAGCTCAGCCAGCCTCCTGCTACCAGTTATTCCCTTTCCAAATCTTTATCTTGACTTTCCAAAGTGGAGCTTCAAGATGAATTCAGTATTTGATTCGGTCTCCAGATATAAACATTTTGATTGCAAAATTCTATATTTTACAGCCATTAGCTATTGCCAAAAAATTCCAAGGCCCATTTTCATATGGCACCTGATCAACAAACAATCTCATCTCTCATCCAAAAAAAACCAAGAGATTTGTACTCTGGCTTGGGACTTCTAGCCCAACAATGACTTAAGAGCCCTAGAAGCTTTCAGAAAGAGTCAGCAGTATCCAACAACATATGGCTTAATGACTGATAACTTTCTAAATCCTAAAATCCTTCTGCCATTCTTTTCCTGACCTTGCAAATTTTCACTGCTGAACAGAAAAATTCTTCCTCTTCTGTAACTGCTACCTTGTTATAACTGTGAGTTCTCCCGTCAATCTTCACACCCCTTTCCTTGCTTAAAACAGAAGCCAGTAGCAATCAACTCCCAAATCATATGCTGTTCACATTACAGCACCACAAACCCCTCTGTTTCATTAAACTCTCTATAAAAACAATGATTTCTGATACGTTTGAATGTGGAAATACACATATGTTCATACAGAATAACAATCACAGGTGCACAGGAAATAGATTTTGCAGGAAGACAAGCAAACAGAAGAAGTCCAGCACCATCAGTACTTTTGATTTCAAAGGAAACACTATGAAGATTAAGCAAAGGCAGCAACACATTGAGAGTAGCGACAGACTTTGATCAAACAGATGGACAGTGTTTGGGTGGAAAAATAGGTCTTTCTGTTGATGTGCTAAGAATCTCAAAGTCAAATACTGGAATGCACTGTTCTCTCCAGGTAGTGCTCAAGGGGAAAGATGACACCCAGGGCAGAAATCAGTTTCCTCAACACATGCACATAATGGACTTTTTGATAACACTGGCTAGTGAAAACTTCCACAGAGGTGGGCAGACGATTCCCACCTCCCTGGTGATCAACAGCTGGGGCCAGATAATGTATTTGTTAGTATCATAAAAACATTTATTCCCTCCCTCTTTTCTCTTTGCTCAAGACAGTATTTGGTATTAAAATAATAGTTCTAGATTAAAGTATTAGTTCATTGTATTTTGTGTTTTATCTATACCACCATTACCATGTATCATGACAGACTGTAACTCTCAAGTTCCTGACAGACTAATAACATACCAAGGTGCAAAACTAAATCAGTCTAGAGGAACTCACATAAACAGAGAGTAAAGGGAGAGTGAGCAGCAGTTCATGGTGTCTTTGCTGGGTCCCAGTATTAAATGCTTACATCATTTTTTTCCTGTTTAGCTAAAATTGACAAGCAGACTGAGCGCTGCTGCACTGCAGAACATTATAAAGACTCATACTTCACATAAAAATATAAAGCAAATGCTCCCAGCATCCACAACATGCTGATTATTCCTCTTTTTTTAAGCAATCATCTGTGCTGTATAGCTATAAATAACATTTCAGCAGAATCACGAGTGTGCACACACATGCACGAGCTGACTTTAAGACCATTACTATGTAGTTTTAGAGGAATAAGTATAACTAATAAGAACAGGGAAACTCATTTTTGCTTCATTTGGCTCTGTACAGAGAAGCATTTGCTGTGAAACCCACTGAAGACTTCAGAACTCGAGCAGGAAAAACACTTGCACACACCACAAGAAAAAGCTTACTTAATCGGAACATCCCATATCCAACAGCAGTTAACAGCACATGGAAGAGTAAAACAAACATGCTGGGGGAGACGTGCCATAACACCATACACCTCACCCACAACCTGGAACAGACAAGCAGGGCTAGTAGTAGAACTATACAAGTAGGAGACCAGCAGAAGAAAACATCTGATCAATGCATTTAGGAAAATTAGAGGAAAAGATTGTCTCTGCAAGCTGACGAGCGGGGTCCTGTCCTTTTCTAAATATGAAGCAAATAGACACGACCATACCTCAAGCCTTTACAACCCAAACTAGCAAATAAGTGTTTGTAATACGCTAGCATGGCTTCCCTGTGGCTCCTGCACCTCAAGACTAAACCTGGCCAACTGGACCATTGCTGGCTGAGCCGACAGCCGTGGACATACTGTGCCTCTCCCCAGCTGCAGACTCATTCCATCATAGGACCTTGTAAGTAAAGAGCCATTTTGCAAGTCTCTGCGTGTTTTAAAAAAAGAGGATAATAACAACTTAATACACAACAATCCCGAATTCACAGCCAAACATAAAATATAGGCAAAGTCATGAAATGGTTCCTACAAACACAGGAAAGGAACTCTTGCATAACAGGATGTGCAGCTATCTCCATTACCTGAAATTTTACTTTCATTGAGAAGCCCCTTACAAATAGAAAAATTGCTTGAATTCTTCTGGTATAAAACATCTTCTGAAAGATTGTAAAAAAAGCTTTAAAGCCAAGTTTAACTGATTTCACACCGTGAAAGCTGGAGTAGATGGCTAAAACAAGCAAAGGATACTTTGTCATACATGGTATACTTGTCAAACATTTCAGAAACTCAAACATTAGAGAATACGCATAGTATACAAAAATGAAAGCTTCATGTGTGCAAAGCATATTGTTCTGTAAACAAATTTTCTGAAATATAGATCTTTTATTTTATGTTAGAACTAATAATAAGGTGAAGCCATGAGATTGCATACGAACTTTCACAGAACTCTGGCCTCACTGAATTCAAAATATGAATTCAAAATTTTAAGTTATGATTCAAAAAAACTGGTTCTCTAAATCTTAACAGACACTACCGTAAGACATTAACTACATAACGATCTAAAAAACTTATAGCACTCTTCCCAAGATTTTAAAATAGTAAAATCTGTAAGTAATCTGCTGGGGACAAAAAACCCAAACAAACTGCTGTTCATTTTATAAGATGCAGAAATAATGACACAATTTTCTTGTATCAAAACTAGGCTCACGGAGATGATGTTATTGTTTTCATTCAGAAAGGTTATTTTATCTTCACCAGAAAAGTACTGTGAAATTACCAAATGTAAAAGGGATTATTTTGTGTCCTGGTGTGGCCTGGAGAGATCCACAAAGCATGAAAGAGACTCTTGTTGAGCACAAGCAGGCTCTGTCCTAATGGGTCACAGAAGCAGAAGCTGTGCAAATGCAGTATAATACAAGCTGAACAGACCAGTTGGGTGTTGGGGTAAGAAAAAGAATGATGTCAACAGCTTTGGTTTTTTTTTCCTCTGCCTGGCAATAAAACAACCAAACTGAGTGGCACCAGAAAAAACCCAAAAAACCCATCAAAAAACGCCAAACTCATCTAAACAAAAAACCCAAATCCCCTTATCTCCCCCAAAAAACCAAAACATCCCCTGACCAGAAAAAAACCCAAGCCCCAGGAAGCATTCAAGAGGAGGTATAAACCCTGAAAGGGGCCTTTCCACACTATTTGTAGGTTGCTCATTAGCAGAAAAAGATCATGAAGAGGTAGGTCACCAGAGTTCTTCTTTTAGCAGCTGGAAGAAACCCATTAAAGATAAAACTGAAACAGAATTCCGAAGGTGCCCAGTAAAGTTATAACACATTTAACCAACTAATACATGTGGAAAGGAAAACACCCCTAAAGAAACTTGTTGCTGTTGTTATTTCAAAACGGAATGACAAGGAGCAAATTTAAGGATATGTGCACATGCCTTCATACACAAGAAGGAGGCCTGTCCTGACAGGACTGTGAAGTACTCAGCCAACAACAAATGTTAAAGCCACTAAGTTCAACACTGAACGAGTAGCTAGAGAAAACAGCAGTCTAGCTCAACATCAGACAATAGGATTTCAGCCTGTACTGTAAAAAAAAGGATGCTTACTTCAGAGATTCAGTTTAATTCCTTTCAGCAGTAATTCAACTTTTTTAATGCTTCTGTGGGTCTGAGCTCTACAGCAGCTACTTCTGTTACTCTCCCAAATCTGATCTTGCACTGGCTGAAATCACTTGTGAAACTAAACACAACCCACATACCCTTTAAATAGTGACTCCCAGGAGTGCTGCAAGGTTAAGCGCAAAGGATTACGCAGCTTCTGGCTTAGTCCAGCACAGAACACATGAAATTTAGAAAGCACACAGCTTCCCAAACTTGTATCTTATATTCTGTGTACTCAGTTCATCTTTTTTCTTTCCCCATAGGGAAAAATGCCCATCCTACAATGATGTGTGACACCCCTCAAGCAAAGTGCCTCAGGGAACTGCACTGGAGCACAGAGAAGCTTCAGGGAAAGGTTTCAGGCAAGAGACACCAGCGGCTTCAGGGGTTCTTCCACTTCATCACACACAGTAGGGAACAGGAAAGTAACTGGGTCTCAGGATGATAACATTTACATAAGCATTTGGTTTCTGGCTTCTAATTATGGGTGTAATTCTTTAAGAGTGTGGCTGTGCCATGTAGCACCCCTGGGGGCAGGGGTGCAGTCCCATTCTGCCCTCTTGGGGAGATACCAAGGGCGTTCAAAGATGAAAGCTCCAGGGATTGTGTGGTATGGCTGGTCTTTGCACAAAATTTCCAGTAAGACATTTGGGACCACTCAGTGACCGACAGGCTGGGAAGACGAGACATAGTTGGTAACACTTTGTCTTCCCTAGATTTTTTTTAGTTTTCTCTTTTTAAAAAACTAACATTTCTATTACTATTTAAATAAAATTTTGCTTTTTTCATGTTAAAATCCTTTCAGTCTTTTGGGAACTTACCACAGCAGAAGAGTTAGACACATCCATCTCAAAAACTGTGCAATCCAAAATGGTCCCTAAGGCTTGCTTCTTCCTACAGGCTCCCGTACAGGTTACACAGGCACCACTCCCCACACCAGGATCCCCTAGAGCTGGTCACAGGACAGAATCTTCACCTTCCAGTTGCACAGCAGTCACATGTTGCCCACGCCTTCTCTTGCCAAATCCTGCTAGTGCAAGACCAGCTGATACTGCTCCAGGCTCCTGTCTACAAGCATTGTAACACTGTACAATAGAACTTGTCTTCCCCAGAATTCCCTACATAATATGCTGGCAACACAAGAAGCTGCTGAAGAGATGCAACTGTTGCATTAGCAACTTGGTGCAGAAAAAAATTCAGATCCAGAACACCAGCAAGGCAATAAAAGGACAAAATCAAACACTGTCCTGTTTAAAAGTCTTCTACCCCCAGAATAACCAGGCTTCAAGGAACAATCACCCGACATCTGGGAAAGCAACATCTGTAACAACTATCCTTATCAAGAAGGGTTACCACACCACAATGGTATTTTCAGTCATGTCATTACATCATGATAAATGGTTTTCTGAGAAATCATTTACAAAATTTTCCATCAATACTAGACGAAAGCATTCAGACACACTGTTACTATAATTATTATCCATTGCTTAACCAGCATTACAAGTCCCACTTCCTTATGCACACACCTGTAAGGGAAACAGGAAAAAATAAGAATATTTTATTCAGATTAAGAGTCTATGCATCCTTCCTCTGTGATTAAGAAAATAAAATAAATCATGCACATGTGTGCATGCACACGTGCAAGTAAGCGGATGATGTGGAAAAATCTTACATTTCTCGTCAATCAGAACTGAAGTCACTCCATTTAAAGTTAAATTGCTCTGAGCTTGAGCCAAAAAGTACAGCATTAGATGCATTTTCTTCGCTAGACTAAAATGAAGTTTTTCCCACTTTTTAGCATTCTCATTGTTTCCCAGTACACCTAAGTTCTCCAATTCCAATAGACACTGGGGACCCAGGCACTCAACAATTTAGGACAGCAATATCCTCTTGTGAAATCAAGTACATGAGACACTTCAGCGAAAGTTTGTATAAATATGTATGGCATTATGCATCAATTAAAAAGACTATTAATATGATTGCATCAGAACCTGAATAGACACAACCGGAAAAGGGATGAAATGACATGGCTGTGACATAGGATTCTTTAGAACAAGTAATCTGGTCTCACATCTTACATCTGTGTCAACTTCTAGGAGAAGCATCAAGTGAGTAACATCAGCTGGAACACGGTGGAGTTAAAAAACTGCCATACTGAAAAAAACATCTTCCAAATGCATTTGTTTCAGCTCTCTTAATTTTTCTTCTTGATTATGTTTATATCTACTCAGAGGGGCAGTATGAGCATAAATTTCTCTAACATTGCTTTGTCTATATCCAACTATTCCCCCATCCCATGGTAAATCAGTCTCCCTGCACTCCCTTCTAAGGGCCCTCGAGTCTAGCATAATATTGACTTCCACATTTCTAAGTGCATTATTAAATCCTGCCCCAAAAGTTGATAGTGCAAGTCTTCAACCAGCCATTAGTTACATTATAAAGCAAGTGCTTCTGTTTTCTCTCCCTCAGAGAAGATGGAAACATACCAAAAACATCTACAAAACTATCTGGTTATCCTCCAAATCACTCCTTTCCTGCCAAGCACGGAGAAGCTCAGCAGCAAAGCAGCAGGTGTGCCAAAACCATTGTTCATTCTGACAGCCACCACAGTCTGCTTCCTTCACTCCTCAGGCTGTTTGTCATGTTTCTCTGGCCTTAAACAGAGAACTCTTTAACCTGGAGTCATCCTGTTTGGGTTTTTAAGACACCGAAAACTCTGAGACCACTGTCATAAGCCATAGACATAACTACATTATAAATTAACAACTTGAGAAAACAGAAACTCCTGTATGTCCACTGCAACACTTCTCCATCAAAACAACCCAAGAGGTTCCTGAACTCTCAGTTATAATAATAGTAATAAAAAGCCTACAGCTTATCTAACTGCCACGAAGTACAGCGTTCTAGAAAGAGGATGTATCATCTCAGACAACCTCTGAGAGGAACCTTATCAAATAGCCAAATGAAGCCAAAATCTTGGGGCCACCAGAGTAGCGTGAAGAGGGCACTTCTCCCTTCACACAAGTGCTCTGGGGCAGGCAGTTCAAACTTAGGCTCACAGAAGCAAATTCAGCTCACAAAATTGGCACTTTCGGAGGGATGGCAAGAGGGGAGGAGGGGGCTTGCTTTATTTCCTACTAGGTTAGTGACCTGAACCAGCTTATCATGAAGTTATAGTTAGGGCAAGAAGAGTGGGACTTCATCTTCCAGGTATGGATCAGATGAATCTTGCCTCTGAAGACTATAATCAATATCTTTGTAATTCTGGTCTGGTTTAGGCTGCCTGAGAAGTTATTCCTTAAAAAAAATTTGGAATGCATTAGAACAGGCAGAATATTTATTATACCGAATGACAAGTACCGGAACTGATATATAGATTACTCCCCCCTCCTTTGCCTTCTCTGATGACAAAGTCTAGAACTGGACTTGTCATTTTGTGGAATTAGAACTTCTGCTTAGTGTCTCCAAATATATCAAAATAGTGTGAGGGTTTTGGTTTCTTTTTTTTTATATCTAGGAATTTAAACAAATATGTACTTTTTGCTAAGTTGAACCAGCGAAAAGTATGAAACAGTAGTGATAGACTTCAAACAACCACAAAATTATTACTAATTTTGGAAACAAAATACTTGATAGAAGGCAGGGGATCAGGAAACAAGCTAAAGCATGTTGACTTTTATAAATCAGCACATTAAAAGAACAGATAAGCTCTGCATATGTTTGGTACCTCATTTCATTATCAACTTTCTTACACAGAATTCAACAAGTAGAGGGAAGGAAAAACACATCTAACTTATCAAAAAAAGCAGTCTGGAGTGCTTCTGACTAGGTAATTCTTACACTGTAAAGTGGGATGGAAAATGAACTGCCAATATCCCTTCCAGCTGTAACAATCGATATGGTGAGAAGAGATTCTGACTAGCTTTATCTTCAAATTTATCATGGATACTATTAGACAGAAAAAGTTATAGTATGGTGGACCAGAGGCAGCTTATGGCTTAGAAAGGGCCTTTCACAGAGGTAGAACATCATAAATAAAACGGACACATATGAAACACCAATAGCCAGCAGGACTGGAACACTGAAAAGCAAACTTAACAAACTGAAGCAATACTCTTTGTGTCTTAGAAACAAAAACATTGAAAAGCAGATTTTTCTATCTTTCAGTACCATATGTAGGAGAGAATTCCTACGACAACTTGAATTCAATCAAAACAGTCACGTAACAGTGGTGGTGATGCTGAATTAAAAATCAGAAAGACCTACCTTCAGAATCTACTTTCTATTTATTGTGTGAACTCCACACTGGTATCACAACAGAAGCTGGAGATCACAGTGAGTTGGGAAAACTCTGAGGACTCACTGTGAGAGTAACTGCTCTGAGTAATACTCGCACAGAAAAATTATTTGAGGGAGGAGAAAAGAGCTAGAATAGCATGGGAGGGGATAACCTGCTGTTTCAAACAATAGGAGGCTGTTAAAACAAAAAAACAAGAGCCTCCCTAAGCACAGGAAAGTCTCATTCGAAAAGCACTGCCCCCACTGCCACCTACTAGGCAGGCAGCTCTGACAACAGAGATAAGGCCAGAGGCCCGGCCCTGCTTACTGACAACTCCTCTTGGACACAGGGCCAGGCAAGAAGGAGGAAGGTTTTCCAAATCCTTTTATAAAAGAGACCAGACTGGGGGGCAGAGGAGGGAGAGAGAGGGCTGCAAGGGATGACTTCATTTTACAGCAGCAGCCTGCCTGTGCAAGGCAGGGCTCCCCTCAGTGTGACAACTGAAGATGTTCCTGCAGACTCTGCAGTTAAATGTCAAGGATTGTTTTCTCGTAGGAGAAATTGATAATCAGGAGCAACATGTCACGATTTAACAGAAAAAATGGAAAGGACTCCAAAAATGGCTTCAGTTTTGGTCCCTCAGTTTACAGCCCTGCAGTTGCAATGCAAACTTAAAAGCAGTTTTTCAAAGAACAATTATTGCAGGACAATTCCTGGAACCATCTCCTGTGGTTCAAAGCCAGTGATATAGATCACGGAAAAAAGAAGTTTGTTCAGAAAATCGGCTTCCTATCCCCAAAAACTCCCATAAGCTCAGCAGTAGCATTACTACATGATTATTCCCAGACACTCCTACAGTACCGCTCCAGGACACGGGTGCCATCTGAATTCAGCATCGATTTGTTCTTCTAACATGGTCATGCTTAGAGCACAGACGGGGAGACTTACTGTACATCTAAGACCGAAATAGCTGTAAAGAAAACTTTGGTTATGTTACAAAAAAAACCCTCAAACCAATGCACACCATTGTCTTGCTGCCCCAGCACAAAATAACACTAATAGAATCAGATTGAAATATAATAATGCTTTGGACCATACAAGGAATTGAAGATACTATCCCCACCGGGACCATTTACCTTATAGAATCAAACAATGCAAAAAGGAAGCATTTGGAATACAATTAAACTGGTTCGCCTTAAGAACAATTTAGTCTTGCAGGACAGAAGGGGCTGAGCCAAGTTTTAACTATGTCTTTCCATAATGATAGACTTTTGGAGGGACAAAAATAGAAGAACAAGAAAAGAAAAAGTACAGCCAAGGCACAATACTCTAAGCAGTTTTACCTCATGATGCATTTTTTTTTTAAGATTTAGTGTGAGCAAATTTCAAATAAAGTAATTTTCTAAAGCACACTGACAGTGTCATAATTGTGAACAAAAAACAGTCCAATGTTCAGTAATCATACTGGGCTCAAAACCTCCTCCACAGCTGTGAGTGGTTAAAACAGCATGTTAACTCTGTAGCACTCTTTCCTCTAACAGCTTGTTTCAAGGAAGCCAAATCACTTAAAAACACAGTTTGCAACACCAACACCGCCTTCTTCCAGGCAAAAGCAACATGCCAAACCTCATTTTTAGCATACGGAAACAGTGACCAAGTCTTCAGGTGTCTCACACTATTACTTGGATCTGCATGTTTACTCTCAAATATCTGTACAATTTTACCAAGAGTTAACAAGTCTATTTGTTCAAGTGGCATTATTTCCATAGCTCAATGACCCGAGGTTGGTAAGCACCCTTGCAGAGAAAACACTGGTCTCTATACTCCTTTAGTCCTCCTCCTTCCAAAGGACAAAGCATTTGCCTTTCCTCCTCAGACACAAAGACCACATACATCTCCCATGACTCCACTGACTTCCTTGCTGAGGTGATGCCGGCCAACGCTCACAAAAGGGCAGGAGCATCTAAATCAGTAACATCAAGAGTTTTGTGGTACTGATATTTCCAAATTCCTATTTGCTTCAGCCTCAGTTTCCACAGTTTTAGAAATCTTTTTCAGCTTTTTGATAAAATGCTTCAGGTGACCATACATACTTGAGTAACTGCCAGAAATATGGATCGAATTGTGGACATTTTCAAACACCTGCTTTGACATCATTTTGCACAGTTCCTCAGCACGTGGATAATGGAGACTACCAGTTACCTGTCTAAACAATAACCAGTTCTTCAAAACTTCAGTGCATGGAGAAAGCATGAAAATTATTTCTAAATGCTCTCCTGAAAGCAAGATCAATTCTGCTTCCATCACAGCTAAAATTAAAACTTTTTAGAATCATACAGCAACAAAGGACAAGTAAGTGTTTTACTACTAAAACAAATCCCTCTGCATTAGACAGAAGATAAGAGGTCACTCTGCACTGATGAGGGTCAGACAGTTCAAACAGCAAGCAGGGCTCCATGCCTTGAACAGAAGCAGGGGGACAGGTCCCCAGCTGAAGAACAACAGAGCTACTGCACTCACAAAAGAGAGCTCTGCCAAACATACCAGCTAAGAATCTGACTCACTGCCACCAAACTAAGAAAGAATTCAGAGCAATTACCACATTTCTGCACNAAATTAGGACAGCACAGCAAGCCTCAAACTGTTCTGGTCAAGTACTGCAGCCCCTAGGGCAACTGGGACAGCAATGCTAGCAATTATACAGCCATCCACATAGCTACCTCAGACAGAAATGAGGCAGGAAAACCAGGCAAACTAAAGCAACAGAGACAAGCCCGAAATCTCTCTCTCTCTGCCTTCCTTGCTTTTCTGCTTCGGTTCAGACATCAGCAATCTGAAGCAAATGTATTTGCAAATAATCCCATCTATTAGAAGCATGCATGCCTACACCATGCCTTCATGGCTGGCAAGATAAAGAGAGATGGCCAAGAAAAATGACAAAAGCATAAGTTAAAAAAAACCCCGAAGAAACAAAGTATAGATGACAGAGCTGAAACAACTATTCTCTTAAGACTGAAAACAGTTCTTTTCCAAATGTCTGCAGAGTCATATGATTTTGGCTTCCTTCTGCTGTTGCAGATCTTTTCGCTTCCTACCTAGCAAAGGCTATGCTAGCCCTTCCCTTCACCTTCATATAGTTTTCCACCACAGCACTCCCACTCACAGAGCTGTAAATGCCAGCACACTTAGTACAGTTTAAATACCATAAGTTTGTCTACATGGAGAAGGTTGTCAGGAATAAATGCTATGTGGTAAAGATGGAGTTTCTTGACTGCCAACAAGGAAGCTGGTTGAAGAAGTTCCTGCCCACCTTTCACAGATCAGTTCTTACTATTCTCATCTGATGCTCTGTTCTGCAGGTGGCAGCCAGCATACGACCACATTACAAATTGCCTCATGAAAATAATCTGGGTTAAAAATAATCAGAAAATAAAAGTATGAAGTAGGCTACTTTTATAATTTCAGTTATTCAGAATACAGAGCAGTCCTGCAGTATGCACTTGTAACTTGCACAACACAGACCAGCAAACTTCAGCGGGGTACAGGAGCAGAGAAACAGTAGTTACAGCAGCTTCCTTATGAGCTCTGCCACCAAAGTCAAGACACCATGTAGATGTACTAGCAGATCTACTAATTTCTAGCACAGATAACCTACAGCATATTTTATGATATAGTTGTGCCAATCTGACAGCTGCTACTAGGGTGGATCTGTTCACCGTCATGCGTCCCTTCCGCTCCCCTTATGCTAACACCGGTAAGTTTGCAAAATGACGTATAACAGGGTGGCAAGTTGGCAAAACACAACTCTACCAATGGAAATTTTAATTTTTCCTTAGCTTTCTCACTCAAATGCAGGAAAGCAGGCCTGGTGAACCATGCTTCTTGACAGTGGCCTGAAGTTAGATCCTCCTACCCAGATACCAAAGCTGCCCCTCCATCTGCAGTCGACGGCTGTGCAGCAATCAGGAACACAGACTGAAGGTGCAGTTTCATTTAACTGAGGGAAACCGCAGACTGTGTCAGTCTGTTTACTTTCCTTAGCCTCACGCTCCCACTGCTTCCAAGCACTGCACTGAGCTGTGAGCCAGTTGCAGGAGCCACTTCAACCATGAGCTGAACAAGGAGAGAGCAGGAGCACCCGGTCAAGACCCAGCCACCTGCCCTGCCCCGCCCTTAAGCAGCCACAGTGAAGCTGCAATCCAGGAAAGATCAGTTCAAAACAACTGATGCAAATTAAACCCCCTGGTTAATCTTTTCTAGCCTCTTTCTTTTAAGTACATACTTCTAGGACTCTAGTTTTTAACTTGGAGAATGCACCCCCTGGACTTTTAAGAAGTCTGAAAAAAGATGTTTGCCCTCTTCATTGAAAACCTTTGAGGTCAAAAAAATTAATTCTGTGGATGGAAAGCAGAGACTATCAACAACTTCTCTTTTGGTGTCTGAGGAGGGTGAAGAAGGTGGGTTAAGAATGAGAAGCTCACGTTCTCACACCAGCAGTGCAATTTTCAAGAGGATGGAAAAAAGTCAATTAAAAAAAAAAAATCTAACAACAGTCTAACAAACTTTAGGGCAATGTGTTCAAACATATTGGGCAAATGCATATGCTGTACTCAGCTGACCTCTTCCACATGGCAAGACAACTGTTTAAAGAAGGTCTGGGGAGTGGGGAGGCACAGCGAAATCTGGATTTTACTTCACTGACACAGCCTTAGAATCAAATGGCTTAATATAAAAAAAACTAATAAAAATCCATTCTGTTTTCTCTTACCGTCCAAGTTACTCTTCTATTAAAGTCAGGCAACCCAGAGCTATTCAAGTTGCTTGTAAATTACAAGATGAACAAAAATTTTTTTTTGCCTATTCTCATATAAAAGAATAACCAAACCAAGCATAGTGCCATTTCGGCAGTTACCAAAAGAGAATCGGAAATACTTTTTAAGACTACTCAGACATTGACTAACGTGAGGACAGAGTTTTTACGCCCTCACTTTCCTTCAGCCTCCCAACTGCTCATTGTCATCCTTGTGCAATCCTTCAACATGGCAACACAACAACCTGATCAGGGTAAACAGCAGCCAGGTGGAAAGACAAGCCACGGTAGTTTGAAGTCAGATCTGTTCCTCAATGCTCCCTACATAACCCCCACAAGCATTTTTTGAGAGGAGCGACTTGGGGTGCGAGTACCAGTTAAATTAGTTTAGACTACATCTGTTCAAATGAAATCTAAACTAGCTTTAAAAACAAGCTTAGGAGCAATGAAGTGGAAAGGATTCCTTCGAAGGTAAAGTCCAGCCCTCGCTATCAAGAGTACTATCGTCATCATTCCATTCCAAACCTTATATTTGACAAAAGTATCTGTCTCATTTATAACTTTAAGAGTAAAAAGTTGGTATACACACTCAATATTTTCTACTTAACTGATAAGAGCTATCTTATTCCTTATGTATATGTGCTACAAGGCAGAACGCTCCTCATTGAAACCAGTCTTTCTTTTGGCAGATGATTCAAACAAACAAAAAAATAAATGCTGGGAGAAAAACAAAATGCTAATGCCCTAAACACATTACTATGAACATATCCTGCTAGCAATTTGACTTTCTACATCTAGGAACTCTTAAGAGTGATTCAAACTAGTTTTACCTGCAGCACTGGGAAGTCTGGGAGACTACAAAAGCCAGGGTTTAAAAGTTACCAAAGACAAGCAAGAATCAAAATGCCACTCTTTACCACAGAGGTGATACCACAAATACCACAAATAACTGCACTTCTTGTTTCTACTACCCTCCTAAAACCACCATAAAAACAAGAAAAGCAATTCTATTGCATACCTACTCCCAGTGACTGCCAAACACAGTGCACTGCATTTAATCCATCCTGCTTTTTGTAACTTCCACCTCAGTAAGTGGACCCAAGCCAAAAGAATGTTTTATAAATATCCTATCAAAAAGAAAAGGCAAAAGGTCTTCTTGACTTCAAGTAAGACACCAGGTTATAGATGCCTGTTAATCAAATAAAGCACTAAATTAAATTTCTTGGTCAAAGCATGAGCACATTCTTTGAATAACCGTGATGCCATGCCACGTCCGAAGCCAAAGACAAGTCTCCCGTCATCTCTGCAGATGGGAAAGACACACACACACACAGCGTTTTATGCCTTAAGAGGCATGGTACAAAATCGTTTTCCTGTAGAAAAAGGAATTTCCTGTGGCTTAAATATGATCTCAGGTTATTGAGGAATTAATTTATAGTTCGACTAAGTTAAGAATCAGGAAACAACTTTTCCTACATAAAGCACATATACAGCACAGAACCAGCATAACTGGAGTGATAGATCTGTATCCACTTTTCCTACAGTCACCAAGAACTTACACAATTTTGTAACCCTAAATTACAGCACACAACCTGTAAACCTTGAATGTTAGCAATGCTGTGGTCCTTGACAAAAAGCTTGCAAGAAGTCTTGAGAAAGAAAATCATGCAATTTTTTTCACCTGCCTGTATCAAATAAAACCAACGCTTTTCAGCCTCTTATCCGATATAAAAAAGGAGATGACAGAGGAGTTCGAAAACTAACTTGCATCATTGTGAAACTCAAATGAAAGTAAGCTTGGCTGTATTACTTTACTTTTGTATCACTTAATTTAACAGAAAAAACAAGATCACAAAGCCATAGTAATAGAGAAGGTAACGAGACTCACAGAATATTCTCTTACATAATTTCACATCCTGCATGAATTATTTTCTGTTCTGTCTTATTTTTGTCCTATGACTGAACCTTGGCAGACTGATATGCAGCCAGGATGTACATATAGCATGGAACTCCTAAGAGTATTTAAATCCATGTCATAGTACTGAAGAGCCAAAAACAAAAGTCAGTGTCACACACGTGATTCCAGAAATCTCCCCATCACTATGGGGGAATCAGTATTTTAAAACTAACTTTTATTTGCAATGCATAAAACTAAGTCCTCTATGAAAATCTGCCATTAGAAAGAAGAGGGGAAGTAACAGCAATTCTTAAGTCAGCTTTCTTTTCACCTTGAAATATTTTCTAATAATTTTATTAGAACAGCCATTATTTCTTAAAACTTCGTGCATCTACAAAACCTGTTGCAGATGCTTACAATTCAGTGACTTTTTCAACAGTATACACAATCACACATCATGATGGCTATTGTTTATTTCACAACTAGTGAAATTAAACTGGCTTAAGATGCTAAAATATGAACAAGAAGGGTAAGAAGTAAGTGATGACTTACAGAGGAAACAGTAAGCCATTTGCCAAAAATCTGTGGAAAGTCACATCTGCCACAATAATAGGTACTGTAATGAAAAAATATACTTAAAAGGTAAAGAGATTTTCAGGTAGAAAACTAATTGACCAGATTTCACCCTGTGGACTAATCCTGCTATGCCCTGGATAACCTACTTGTTCACCTTAGCCTGGTGTCCTAACGCTGGAACATTCCACTGGACTACAAACCTGCTTCTGACAGAACATCCATACTCTCAGCATAAATATGGGAGAAAAAAAAGAGAAAAAAGTAGTAACTAAATACTAGCATTACGTGACATTCACTCAGTTTCCTCTCCCTGAGGTGTGAGGCACACACAAAAAACAAGTATACATTAATACACTTAAAGACTCCACTGGTCTTAACGCATGCTAGATTAACATACTTCATCCCTTTAGAAAGCCTACTGTTAATATGGATCCCACTTGGGATGATGCATTTTCCAAGACAAAGGCCATTGGGGCTGATCTATCTATGTGGGATGCCCACTACAAAGAGCAATACAGAATATCAAGTAGTACATGAACATCAGCAGCTAAATTTAGAGAGCAAAAACATCACCCATTGCATACTGATTAGACTGAAATGCTATCAAAGCAACAGAAAAAAGAAACCTGCAGAATGATGGATTCAGAGGTGTGCATTCAAAACCAAAAATAGCACATCTCTTAACATACACATATATACAAACGTACGAGTACTTTTGTTTATTTAAACAAAGACTTACTCCAGAACTCTGCTCTGCAGATTAGAAGAGACTAAATCTACTTCGGAATCTAATGCAAAAAATTAGATGTGGTAGAGATGGGCATTTCCAAATCAGGACTTCAAAGGGAAGTCTTAGCCTACATTTTTAGCATAAGAATGCCAAAGAGACTTTTCTCTAGTCTAAAGAATCAAGCCTGCTAAAGCCATGTTTTACTTGGTCACATCCTTCTGCTACCCAGAAAATTACAGAGGCCCTCCTGCCAACTTCATCTTCACATGATGATTCCCTTGAGCAGGGAATTTTTTTCATTTCTGTCAGTTTTAACTTATCTGGTGAAAAGTGAACCTATTAGCCAGAAATTAGAACTGCAAGTATAGAAATCTATTTATCATGAAGATTAAATGAATGTTCAAAGAAAGGTTTCAATGTCTCCTCTCACCTTATAAAGAAAAAAAATCCCAATCGACAAACCAAAAATACAAAACCAGAAGCCCCAACCAAAGACACAAGCAATCCTTTGCCTTTCGTCTCCAGAACCAGCAAACACAATTCCTGTGCATACAAATACTTAGGCGGTGTAAATTCCACACGAGTTTACACATTCCCACCTAACTGGCAAAAGGTATAGTCTCTTTTCCGTACAGGTGGGAAATAATCTTCCATTGGCAAGGGAGGAAGAGCAGCTATAAGACATCTGACATCCTTCCTCTACTCCAAACCTGAGTGTTTGGAATTGCCTTGATTTACCCAAGTATGAAGAGTTAAATTTCACGCAGCACTTTCCATCAAGGACAGGAGGTACACAGCACAATTCATCACCACGGAAAACAGAATCAACTAAGGCAGCATCTGGTGTTCACTTACTATCTAAGCAACAGTTTAAACAAGTAAATACAAATGAAATATACAACATGATGGATGGCTGTATTACAAAAAAAACCCAACAAGATAACAATTAAGTTNCGTGCGCAGCCGCCGCCGCCCCGTCCCGCGGCGCGGGCAGAGCGAGCGGGAGCCGCGGCCCCGCCCCATGACGTCATCGCTCCGGCCGCGCACCTGATCCCCGGCAGGTCGCGCCTTAAAGGGGCCGCTGCGGCCGCAGCCCCCGCAGGGAAGGGTGGCGGCGACGGCGGCCGCGCTCGGGTAACACCGACCTTCCCCCGCAGGGCACGCTGTGCCGCCCCACGCCTTGCAGCGCCTCTCCGCCACCTCTCGGCACCGCCAAGAGACCCTTCAGCCGCGCCCTGCCCTCGGACGCCTGCAGCCCTCCTCCCTGGAAAGAGCTATCCCGAGGTGCCGATTATGTAAATAATTTGGGCAAGCAAACCACTAACCTGGTGGATTTTAGCGACACTTCAAATCCTTTCCCCTTCTTTCCACAGCTCTTTTTAAGAGGCGGCCGTGGCCATAGCAGGATGTGCCTCTCTGACACACCTCCCATCCACGAATCCAAACAGCTAGAGTTTTTAAGCACTTGAAGGCCACAGCGTTCCTCTTTTACCCCAAAACGGCAACGCCAGGCTGCCAAATGGTAAAGGACAGTTTGACCATTCTCGGCGCCATGTTCAGGACCAGATACTGAACAAGAACTGCTGTATTTCTGCCAGAGGAAACCAACCAATGTAACACGGCACAAAACTGATAACCACTTAGTTTGTATCATCAACAAACATGACACACTCAAAATGCAATTGGGACAATCAAACTTATCACTATCCTCCTCCCTAATCAAAATCAATTGTCCTCTTACCCTGCTCAGTGATCCTCTCCACTAAGGAAATGTGCTGGAGGACAAGACCTTTAAATCAGTATCTGCATCACTTCAACTCAAGACAGGCAAATAACATGAAATGCAGAAGAGAGGATAATGAAATGGAAGATAAAAATACTAAAAATTCGTATTCAAAAAGCAAATTTAAAAAGAAACATGGCAGTTTCTATACTGTCATCCTTCTTTATTTCCATCTACCCACATCTATCTATTTATATCCTATTTATATCTAATCCATACAGAAAAATACTATTCTTACATAGCCAGACATGAAAATACATCACTCTCACCTAAACTTCGAGGAGGTTCTTGGGAATTCTCAACGTGCAGGCACTTTTTCAATTCTCTCACTACTGTTATCAGCCATCAGTCTAGACAGACTACCAGGATTAATCGTCATGTCCTCCAACTTTCAGGGCAACTTCATGCAAATGAATTCATCTCTGTCTGCTCCAATTCCTCATCTGTAAAATGGACAAATGACACTTATTATCCTAATTCTCATGCATGCTTGCAGGGATAGTTCCTCCTTTTAGATATCAAAGATGAAGTAACAATAGAGCACAGTGTCACTTATCGTCCAACTAGTTTTATAAAGCTCTTATTTAACCTTCTACAGCTGTTTCCAAATTATTATTTGATTCCACAAAAGTTCCCCTTTTTCTTTGTTTCTATGCATGGGTTCTACCATCAACTATACCAGCACTCATCAAAAACAGAGTTGGCCATTGGAAGTGCAGCATTCAGAAAAGAGGAGATTCAGAATTCTGCTGTGCATATGGGAACAGGCTGAATTGTACTTTACACAATATATTAGAACCTCATACACAAAATTTTGCTTCTTGCAAAATACAAATATACATGTATCATACCATAAATATACATGTAATCAGATACTTCAATTCTATTCAACTCTTGTTCTCCCTTATTGCTTCCCCCTGGGACATTTGTAGGCACCCAGATGTCCAAAAACATAATGTTTAGACCCCTTCGCCACCCCCCCATCATTTTCCTGAGTACTTATAAAATCTGTGTTTCAGCTTTAGTGACCTTAGTTGTCTAAGATTACTATACCAAATAATCCAGACTATTTTTCAGAAAATGATGAATGTGATATGGCATGTTTTCTAAAATAGAATTTTACTTTCATACTAATCACAGATTGCATGTGGACGGAAGTTATGCAATCTTATTTTTTTTAGGTACTTTAAAGAAAAAGTAAATGCTGAACGCTTCTAGAACTAAGGCACCTCATCCCCTCAGCTCCCTAGGCTATTATTTGAACATGAAAATTTTTTGCTTTTTTATCTTTTATTCTAAGCTGAGAAAGTGTGTGGAACAATCAAAACAGTTATCTCTACACTATAATTAAAAAAAAAACAAACCAACACTTATTGCCAAAATCTCGGTTCCAGTTCATTACTGCTAGTTTCAATTCAGCACCTCATTTCCTAAAATTTTAGTGGCAAACACGTACTGGGATTTTATTTTAAAGTATATTCAGAACAGACTATCTTAATTATTGATAACAATAAATGTGGAATTTAAATACACTCAAATACACTTTTCCCTAAGTAAAAGTAGTTTTAATCAGTAGTTTAAAATGTCATATTAAAAAAAACCAAAAAATCCTTTGTTTAATTGTTATCCATCCTGCTTGGTGCCTTTTTGATCACTGAGCTCCCACCCTTAGAGAGACTCTGTGCAACTTCAATTGGAGCCTGGAAGTCAGCTCTTCACAGCTGACAGATTGACTATTGTCTGTAGCATGTTTGCAGTGCTATTGCTTATCCAGACTATTGTGTTGCCTTCCTGTTGCCTTCCCCTAGAACTATTAAATTAAACCAACATATTTACACATATTACCATCCAACACAGCTATCCCACTAACAGTGTTGAATAAACAAGACTTAATAAGTAAAATTACAGCTCAGTTCTGTCTTGCACAGTAAAATCACGACAAAATCACTTCTGAACTTTATCTTATGTATGGAACACTGGATTTTTATCCACATTTGAGTAGCTTAAATAAATTCAGTGTACTGAATTAGTCCTCTAAATAAATTGATGTCACTTAGGAGCACTTAGCTACTAAGTTTCTAATGTAACATTAACTTCATTTACTTCTATTGCAACAAGATAATTCAAACTCCACTTTACAGTGAAAGTGGCTGCATCCGTCTCACTAAATTTCAAGTTTGGATTGTAATTCTGCTAACAGAGTCTTCCTAACACCACACTTTATGCTTATAAATAAAGCTTCCATTATGCTTTTTAATGTTATTCTACAAAGAGACAGACAGATACTAGGTACTATGACATCCAATAGCCTAATCCAGCATTCCACAATGAGCAGCATCCTTCCTCTGCCAAATAAAGCAAAGCAAAAGTAATTTTTGTTGGTCCAAAGTTAATGATCTTCATTAAGTCAAGCGTAGAAAGTACAACATGATGCAGCATAAACAGTAAGAAGGGTCTGTGCTTCCTCAGTAGATTTGCAATTGCAGCTAAACAAGGAACTCCAGTTCCAGAAACCTAAATTATTTAAGGCATGTCCATTCCAAGTCTAAGAAAAAAATAAAGCCATGAATTTTCCCATCTACGTATGGCTTTCAAAAAAAATAGGTAAGATACAACATGAAATTATCCATTGATGAGCAGCTGTCTGCTGCTGTAAATTTCATTCCAACCATGCAAGGGAAAAGCAGCTCTACTGTCCTAACCTCGGGCACTGGCATGAGCTCAGCCCCTAGCTCAGCAGCATCACAGCACCCCCAAACCCCAGGCCTTCTTAAGTACATCATTTGAATCACACCAAATGCTGGTTTGGCCTCCTACACCCAGTACTTAGAGCTGGTTGATGAGGCTGCAACATCCTGCAACTTCTATACTACGGCATCTCTTTATTATACATTCCTCCTACATAGCAGTCTTACCATCCAGTTCCAGTGGCAGATGCTATTGGCATTCTCTCTGAAACTTAGTATTTGGGGCATATTTTTCAAAGATTATTTTATCACTGAGTATTCATGGACAATAACTGTCTTACTTTGCATTCCACTACAGTAAGGGTCCTCCTAATTATACCTAGTATCTATATCACCTATTAGATTCATACAGCTAACTCTACATTTTCTACTTTAAAGCAAGTGTTTCTGGCTCTGGTGGTTAAAAATAATACCACTAAAATATGGCCAGAGCTTGAAAAAGCACCAGCCTGTGAGTTTTCCACATAGATTTGTCTGGAAATTTGAAAGCTAATGATCCATATTTAAATAATCAATTCTCAACAATAACTTTTCTTGCAGATAATATGAACACAAACATCTATCTAGGAAAGCAAGGTACATGATGCAGGAAAAACAATAGAATTTACAGGATTTAGCTGAAACTCGCTATGTGATGGAAAAGCAAAATAATAGTAGCAGAGGAGAGAGAGAGGAGTTCAAATGATTTCCTCATAATCAAAACAAAGCTTTTCAAGTCACCCTGATCCTTTCTGTAATACGCAAAAACCTCCACCTCTTAAAAGCACCCGAGTGTCTCCCTGCAGGATGCTGGACTCCTAATGCTTCCATATCAGACATCTGCCCTGTGTTTAAAGACTGCCCACGAGAGAAAGGAAGGGAAACATTAGGCAAAAACATAAATTGCAAGCAGCTCTTAATAAGTTATTAGAGAGAAGGAATACTGAAATGATGGAATTTCCTTCACATTTACTTAAACAAAAAACTCCATTAAAAAGTGCTTGGAGCTGTGACACATTCCATTCTCAGGCGCAAAATTCAGGTTTGGCTGGCTACACTGTACACAGGCTGTTGGCACTGACTCACAAAATCTCTGAGCAAACAGAAACTAAAAATGCTAAGTAAGGTGATTTCCAACTGCGATGATTAAAGACATGTATTCTAGGGTATAACAATGCAAATAGAGACTCGAAGTATACTAACAATGTATGTTACACCCTGAGGAGCTTGCACTCATTTCTTTTTGGAGAAATAGACAATAGAAACTGGGAAAGATTTTATAAACAAAACAATTACCAACAGTACATTCCTTGTTTTCATTTGCTAATAATACGTCCAGTACCCAGAGTGCTGGAGCAACAACTGAAGTCATTATGAAAGTGAGAAAGAAATAAAAGTTAACTACTGACAGGCTTGTTAAGGGCCTCTGAAAAGGAAATAAGAGCTGAAAATCTTGTGTGGTACAACTCTTACTTGCATAGTGAGATGTCAACAACAACAAAAAAAAAGATGTAGGCTTTTGAGTTAGAGGATGTTAGAACTCAAAGGACTGGCAATCTGGAGACTGTTTGCATCACCATTTTGTCAAGTGGATAGTGTCTCAGGGTAAATTGTCTCCATGTACAAAGTGTTAATTTTTTATGCAGTAACATTCCAAAAAAGTCTACATGTACTGTTCATCAATCTTAAAATAATGTTGTTGTTCATAAAAAACAGCTAAACAAAATTCTTTAGGAGAAAGAACAGTCAGTTATCTCAGAAACTGGTCCTTTGTTCGTGATCTGAGACCTAATCTACATTTTTTGCAACACTTTAAGATCACTTATCTTTCCCTTTTTCTCATGGATGGGCTCTATACCAAACAACTTCCTACCATCCTGAAATTGCCTACTACATACACACAAAATTATGCCTTCTGGTTCTCTTTTTGGCACTTGCACACTCACTCCTCTCCCCAGTTCAAATTATTTCAGTCTTTCCAATTAGGCCTCATTTTCTAGACCTCAAATTATCTGATTACTCTTCTCCCAACCTCTGCTTAGGTGAGCTCTATTTCCTTAGGTTATTTACCCTAGCGCAATGCAACACTTCAACAGAGGACTTACTCATTGATAAAGAAAAAAAAAAAGAGATCGTTCTGTATCTTTTTATACCTCCTGATATAACATTTGCCCTTTTACATCAGGAATTCTGGAGAATTATCATCTAATTACTTGTATTTGTCTAATTGTACTTGTATACAGTCTAATTGTGTATTCATAATTTCTGTTAAGTGTAGAACTTCAATCTGTCGCTATTTATCTCCTAAGATTTTCTTAATTTTCTCAAAATAATTTTGTGCTCATAAACTTGTGTCCTATGTATATATATTCCCTCCAAGTTCTAGGGGCATTTTAAGTGAATCAATTTTGTAAGCACACTCTCTAGTCTATCACCAAGGTCATTAACAAGAAGACTGAAATGAAGCAGAATGAGTACAGACCCAACAGACCATGGCGGATCCACGTTCAATACAACTCTTTCATTCTGACAGACAATCATTAGTAACCACCTACTAGGCACAGTCATCCACCAAGTCTTGCTCCTACTCTACAAGAGTTTCTTTCAGGTCACATATCTTCCCTTGTTTGCAGCATTATAGCAAGAAACACTGCCAAAGAACTCACTAACATGAAAAACACTAACAGTCACACTTTTCTTGTCAATTCACTGGCCTTATTGTCACATTACAGAAGAAAATTAAACTGGCATGACTACTTACTCTTCCTAAATTCATCATGCGTGTGCCTCATGTTCCTGTTGTCCCCCTGAGGCTTATACTTTCTGCAAGAATTTGTTCAAAATGTGGAAGATAGGAGACAGGAAATTATAGACCTTTCCTCTCTTTACCCCACCCTCTTTACATTTTCAAGTGTTCCAGCATCTCAAAGGGTAGCTAGTTGTACTGAGATAGCTTCCATCACTTTTTTTTCCCTTAACTAGTCTAAGGATGCATGTTATCAGGATCCAACCTAATAAATAACCTACACAAGTAGATTTTGCATACTAAAAAGTATGCTTTTTATTTCCTCCTTGTGCAAACTGCTGCTCATTTATACTCCTCTTCTGCTAGTGTTTTGAGGGTATTTTCATAGTTCTTACTTCTAGTCCATCTTACAAAACTGTGCTGCCTATCAAACCCCCCCATTCCAGAGCCATGGCTCTGTGGCTGCTAGGAGGACACTGCGGTGAGTGCAGCTCAGCGGCAGTGGTGCTCCAGGGCTGCTCCAGGCTGTGCAGCCCTACAGAAAGGGCAAGACACGGCCCTGCCTGAAGGAAGGGGTACTTCCCACTGGGGTGGCCATCTCTAGTGCAATGCCAACACAGGAGAGCTGCACTAAGACAGGAACAGAACCAGAGCTCTGCAATCCACTTAGCAATCACACCAGCAAGGGGAGACCAATTACCAGATCGTTTGCGGCATATTAGCGTCGCTTCTGTGTCAATTATGAAATCTGTCTCTACACCCAGCCGGGCAGATGGAGCTGGGTTGGATGGGACACACACACACGTACTTTGTTCACAAAATTCATGCATATACACTGAACAAGGGATTGAAGATAAACAGGACTAAACCTGACACAAACGATCCTGCAGATACTCTGGCTCTCACAGTGTTGATTGCACAGCACACAAAGCCAGCATCCCTTCTGTACATTCATACATTGTTATACCATTACTTTTAAAATGTCAGTCACTTGCTGTCCTTCCCAAAATTAAACTGCATAATAATACTCCTATTATAGTACATGTGTATGTGGCAGTTTAAGATGTAAATGTTTGATTACATTATTTTAAAAAAGGAACAAAGAACTGGAAGAAAAAAGTTTAAACTACACGAGTTAAAGATAACTAATGCCGAAGTTTTCTTAAGTGTATTGTAGGTTATTCACCATGCACCCAAATTGTTTATTTCCTTTTCACAAGAATTATACAATGATTACATAAAACTGAAAAACTGTTCATTATCTTTCATGTACACTAAGCATACTCATTGCCTTCTTAGCCCTTCCCTTTATTGAAGTTTCATCTTCCCAAAAATATCAGGGACCAAAAGAAGTAAGATAGTGTAATACAATTGTAAATTAATGAAAATAGTTAGGATGCAAAAGTATCTTCAAAATTAACTAGTTCCCCTAAGGTTATCCAAAGTTCATCTGACATATTGTATAATTTTATGACAATACTTTATAAAATAGCAGAGCAAAATCTAACAAGTTTAACATTAGAAGAAAAAGAATAAAAATATTATTTGCATAGATTAATGTAGTAAATGAATGCTGAGCTTTTGGGGAGTATTTGACTTTATTTAATTAAAAGTGCAAATACTAATGTTTTTGAAGGGGAAAAAAAAGTACCATTGCAGACGTCTGCTTTGTCCCCCTCAGAAGGAAAAGACTAAAACACTGATTTATCATGACTTAACAAGATACTGACCACCAGCTGAACTGCATTAACTGACTAATGCACTTCTAGTCCCATTACCCTGAGAAGCAAAACAAGTTAGGATAAACCACTAGTGAATTAACTATATATACTCAGGGAAATCTCAGACAGTGTAACAAAAGAAAATTTACATTGAAACTGGTCAGTCACTAATTTACACCTTATCACATTTTTCCTGATGAAATAAAGTAATTTACAAGGACAAATATTCAAGGTTCAACTGGTAGGATTTTGGAGGGGGATTTTGTTTGCTTATTTGCTTTTTGCTATAGCCACACTAAAGGATCAATGTTTGGAAGGTAGTAAAAATGTTACAAATTATATCAATCTTGAATACTAATATTAATCACTAATCACAACTAAATCACTAATGAGATAGCATTTTATTGGCCAATTTGAAGTGGGCTGGCATTCAGTATATTTTGGAACAGATATTAAATACTAACTGTTTGATTTTTCTTTTACATGAAGTAAATTGATTACTAGTTCCCGTAACAACCATTTCAACTCAGAGCTCAAGAACTTAAAGCGTTTAGGAAAATTTGCATTATAAGAGGCACATCACCTTGCAGACTTTGTACTACTGCCTCATATACATGACAGCTACCGACAGAAAAAAATCACATTGATGCAGGCTCCTAATACTACCTTTAAACTTGGAAAGAAGTAAGAACTCTCTCCTATTTAGTTCACTGCCTGCTACATGATAGCATGTGAATACAACACGTCTGCTCTATTCACAACCACACTGGAATTCAATATAAACACATATTTAGTTTAATAATTCTCTAACATAATTTGAACAGCTAGTACAGTCTGTATTCACAATGCTTGTTTATGCTTAGTTTTAGCTGTAAGCTCAGTTGTATCCTGCCTATATGGTCAGGACCCATAACAAGAAATAATTACTGCTGATTATTGTCCAGAGAAAGCCTGTTCTGTGAAGGTGATCTTCAGAATTAAATCTAATTTTTGTCTCTTGTGTATAGATATGCACACAACTTACATTAGCAAAATCATTTGCTAACTCAAAAGAACTCATTGTAATGTTTCATTATGCTACTTCACATATCCTCCAAGAATTTCCACTCCAGTAGAACTTAACAGATTTTAGAACTATTTCTGTAAGAAGAAGACAGACAGTTCAAAATCTGGTTCCTCTTCTCGCTGAACTGGGGATGTGACAGCACCGGAACAGCCAGAACATCCAAATTTTATTCCGAGTTCTACACTAACATCTTCTGACAAGCCAAGCCTCTGTGCCCATCCATTCTGGCTACTTAGGATACCATGCCAAAGTTAATTTTGTTGAAATATCTGGATTGAAAGACTTGAAACAGAATTCCGGTAAAACAAGAAAAGGCAAAAAAACATGTCCAGAACTGAGTTCACCAGGATTAATTTTAATTTTCAAACAGTAAAAGGAATTCTGCCTGCTTACGTAGCGAAGATAAGAAATAAATCTTCAACCCCTTGCTTGTCAGAGGAGGCCTTGTTTCTGGACATCCCTCACAAGCAGCAAGGGAGTGGTGCCATATCAAGCAGCTGACCCTGACTACAGCACATGCATTACCATGTCTGGGTAACAGCTACACACAATTTGACAGGGAAGGCTGGAATGGATGCTGATGTAATAAATACTGAGTGAAAATTAATACAGTGGTGGCCTGGTTCTTGTTCCTCTAAAATCTGAAGTGCCATCATCTTTTCCATGGTATCAGCCTACCAACAGTTAGTATTTGAATGGATAAGCTAAACATAAAGACATTATTGAAGCAAAATAAATTGTGCATATTCCTTTAAGTATTTACCAGCCCACCAACCTCCTCTCCTTTATATTTACTTCCCCTTTGATAGATGAACAGCTTTGCAACTTAAAAAAATGGTTGCAAAAAATGCAATGAGCAAACTCAGTATTAAGGCTCGCGAATGTCTGAAATCAAAACACCTGACTTGAATTCTTCTGAATTTTCCTCTGTATTTTAATTCTCCTTACTGCAAAGGATCCAGAAGAGCTGAGTAAGCAAGTGATGTCACTGGACTTTATAAAAGAGGCCAAAATTGCATAAAGTGTAATGATGCAATGCACATCAAATTATTTCCCAATTACTTACATAATAGATATTATTGCTTTTTATTATTACATTTTGCAAATTTACACAGTTTTAAACATGCATTTTAATACTTTGCCTAGCAATTCTACTTGATTATCTACTAGGCAGTTATATTTCTAATTAAAATGTAACTAAACATGCAATCATGTGACATATAAAACCTGTCATTCATAACACAAAGCCGTCAGTGCTGGCATCCTGGCTGCATCCAGAAATCTGAAGGTACCAGTAAACATATCTTCCTGTTATGCCATTCAATGGGAATAAAAGGCTCACAAGGCTGAAATTTAAACAACCTAAGAAAGCAGGACCGATTCCAGCTGTAAACATGTCTGCAATTCCAGTCATGGGTTGCTGCCTAAGGCAGCAATGGCCACTGAAATCACAGGAATTCCCTCCTGGTAGAAACTTCCGTCTGCAAGAAGAGGCTACTCTAGCTGTGGAAGCAGAACTGACGTCGTTAAAAAGGAGACAAATCCTGCTCTACATTATCTTAGTCTAAATTCCAAATAGTTTTGGCAGCACCAGTATGCATTTAAAAAAACCTAGTGCAACAGAGGAAAAATTTCCCTAATGACCCTTTTAAAGAATCTCCAAAGCAATTCCTCCCCGAAAATACACAAAGTATTTCCCCCAGCACAGGTGTCTTTATAAAAATGTCAAATGGCTTTTTGGCAGCGATAATAATTTTCCTACTTCAACTTTCAATTTTCAAAACCATGATTTCAAAGATCTCAATCTGCCAATAGGATAAGTTGTGACATTAAGTCCAAGTAAGCTTAGAGGAAGGCACTGCATTTGGCATTGCATTTCCCAAAGAACATGCAGATGACAGGTAAACACATGCTTCACCCTCTGCCCCCAAATTCAGAAACCAAGATATTTAAGTGAATGCCTTTGAGGCAGAAGAACACTATTTTCCCTCTCTAAAGTCAGCTGGATAATTATACCCTACAAATAGTGCTGAACACTTGAAGGAACTACTAAGTAATTAGACTTTGCAGGTGTGTCATTCATTTTGTAAAGCCCAAACAGGAGAAAAAAACTGACACGAACACCTGCTTGACCATTAGCTTTTTTGGGAAGTTCTGACTAATACAAAAAGTTACAAGTGTCCATGTTTCAAAAACCAGAATTCAAGCAATTGGTTTTGTCTAGACTGATCTATGCAGTGTTCCATTAATGTTTTTATCAGATCAATAATAAAATCCTTTGTGAAAGCTGATTGGAAAACCACAAAGAAAGACCTACATACCAGCTACTGTTGCAAACGTGCTTTTTGTTGAAGGAGTACATTGTGCTACTTTTTCTATTTCTTCTGAGGAGGTAAACTGCTTATGAGATGAAGAGTTAAGGACAGCATTATTAAGGACAGAACTAGTAACTAAGAGCCTTCATGCTGTCCTGAGTTAGGGCACCCATGGATAATAACGTAAAATGCTGGCCTTCATTAAAAGAGACTGAGGGTTTATCAAGATCAAGAATTTTTCCACAATGTCTTTAGAGCGGCCCAGAGTTGGCCTTCACTAGTTCTTAACGGATTCAAAACCATGATCACTGTTTCTCATTTATGTGGTAATATTACCAGTCAATGGAAAATTCCTTTGGTAAGCAGCCAAGGCAACTTCTCCCCACCCTGACAAAGAAAAAATAAACATATTTTAAAACCCACACAAACCAAACAGGTTGATATTCATAAAAAAGGGGAGAATTGAAGATCCTTTGTTTCATTTGACACCATTTTCTTCTATATTCAGTAGCTGTTTGGATTTTTTTTTTTTTTAAGAACAATGAATGTTGGCAGAATTAAAACTGTGTGACTACACACCTAAATAATGCGAGTGGGCAGAGGAAGAAAAATTCAAACACTAATTTACGTGCTAAAATTCTATTTATTGCCTACAGTCATCATGTGGGAGGACAGATATCAGATCACTATTGGGGAAAGTAAGGGGCAAGATATTTTTTAACTGTTTTTCAGTTTCTACCACCTGTGTGCAATCCAAAACAAGCAGCTGGATCTCACTTTGGCATTCACACTAGAAAGCACTGCCATTACCTCCTTATATTGAAGTAAACTGGCAAAGCAGACCAGCAATGCAGAACATCCCCGCACAGCGCCAGCAGCTCTGCTGGGGCAGGCAGCCCCACAGCCTGGAGCTCTCCTTAAAAATACGCACATGAAAATCAACTGTTCGATCTTCATCCCACACCAAAGGATAACAATAGAATCAAAAGTGGGTATTTAAAACAAAAGTGACCTGATTCAAGTCTAGGACCATTTTTATCAAAAAAGTATTACTACTAGATAGAGAAACAAAACTTCTTCCTCCCTATTGTAACCTGAAGCAGGTACTAACCTCTTCATAAAATGCCATTAGTTATAGGCATAAGTTTTGAATATTTCTATAATTTTTCCTATCTCACGACAACTCTGACTCTGAAGACAAAAGGATTTTTATAGTCTCAAAAAAAACCTCCCAAAGAATTTTTTTTAAAAATCTAAATGCATCTTTTCTGTCTTATCAAAGAATCAAAAGTAACTGACAATGCTATTCTTCAAAAACATTTATGCAGTTCAGTCTGCTTAACAGCTGAATGCAATTTAACAAAATGTATTTTTGGCCTCCTTCTTTGTTTATATCAGTAACAAAACTAAACAAAAAGAAAAGAAAAAAAAAAGAAAGAAAACCAAACAAGTGTAGTTGAAGCAACTGTCTCAGCACATTATATAATGCCTTGATGACTTCCTGCTTAGGAACTCTGCTAAACTCTTCTGATAGGTCTGAAATTTTGTCTGTTTTATTAGAAGAAAAAATGTGCTGGCTACCTTGCTCTAATTCTTCTTACCTGCATTATATCCAAGTGATGCTATGTCCTACTCACAATTAGAACTTGTTCTGAGTATTATATAATGTGTGAGAATCGTCTATTTCTTGTACAAAAATTAATGTTTGTTTAGTTAAGGTCCTCCCTAATTTATTAAAAGAAAGAATTTCATTGTTTGGTTAAGTCCTCTTAGGAAAATGGCTTAATCTAGACTAAATCCTCACAGAAATATTCTTCAAAGCAGGAGTTAATCTGTCCACAGCCCCAGCTGCTTATCAAGACAGTTGGACAGCAATTTGCCTGTACTCCCTTTTCTCCTGAGCTAGTGCCTCTAGTTCTCCAGTCTCATGTGATGCCATTCTTACCAAAGGAATTTACTGAGCACTCCAAACGAACAGCTCACACAGTTAGGAAGAAAGAATGCTGAAAATGAGTGTGATCAACAAGTAAATCAGAACCACAGAATAATTGAGGCTAGAAACGATCCCAGAGGAGGTCTCTCACCTAACCTCACACTGAAAGCATGACTAAGAGGTCAGATCAGGTTGCTCTGGGCTTTATCCAGTTGCGACTTAAAATCTTCTAAGGATGTAGACTGGATTGCTTCTCATTCAAATGCATGGCTGTCAATGGAGTGGGGGAAAATATCTTCCTTACCACTAGTCAGAACCTTTCTTGTTTTAATTTATGTCCATAAATTGATAACGTACTTCACAAGCTTCCTGCGGAAAGTTCCTACTTCCTATTTATGAGCGGTTTTCACAAACCAAATGAGAACATTAGTTTGACTGGACAAGAGAAGATATTTTTACGTCCTATTTAAAGCAGAGACATATTGGCAATCCCATATCAGCTCAACAGGCTGGCACTACACAGAAGGACTGAAAATTTATTATGCAGTAAACAAGCAATTGCCACTGAGAAGTCTCAGAATTCACCTCAAGAACAGCATTTCAATTGTTTTGTTGAAGTAATAATCAAAATTTGAGTGCTATTAAAACTCAAGGCCATTCCCAAGTATAGCCAAAGATGAACATCATAATTTATTCACAACTTTGGATAAGAATATGGGCTCCAGCATTTAGCATAAATGTCATTACTCAAATTAACTCCTGACAAGCTGGGATACAAAGGAGGAAAGCCAAGGAACAACCTGGAATATTATTGCACGGTTTTTACTGATACCATTAACATAAAGTGGGGCAGTAGAGACATGAGGGAAGCGCTACAACTAACACAGCCATTTTCACACCTACCAGAGATAGCTACATTTGAAGCAGAACAATACTAAAACAAGTTAGTATTTGATGTTTTCTGCTAAGAAAATCCGAATTTAAAAAATCCAAATATTTTTAAACAGTTTAGGATTAATTAGAAATCTAATTTTAGGCTTTGGATTCTTGTTCAAATAACGTTAAGTAATTTTTACTTATTAGGCATACAAGAGATAGAATATATCAAAGGTTAAAATTTATTAACAAATGGCTTATCAATTCTATCTCCTGTACAAACAGTACATGCACTCCTTACCAGACGATAAAAACCAAAATAAATTTGTAATCAATACTTGAAGTACTATATTTCAGAGCAGAATTAAGCAATTTAGTTGAGTGTGACACTGCAATAGTCATACATTTTCCGTGTTTTGTCTCCCAAAACCTACCAAAATCTCAAGTATTCCTTTGCAGAATAATACTGAAAAATAAGATTTTCCCAGTACTGCTGCTTTTGTCTAGAAATGTTTCTGGAGCTATGCAGTCAGAAAAAGCAACTTCAATTTGAAAATGTCCCTCTTTATCCCTGAGTCTGAAAAGGTCTCTGTTCTAGTGGAGATAACAAGACTCTACCATCTTCTGCCTGTGATTGCTGCTGGTTCCTACCAGGCAAGAATCTAACATAGTGGAATTGGCCCAGTACCTTTCCAGGCTGTAGCTGCAGTATCAGACAAACAGGCAGAGGAGAATCCATCACATGCAGAAAGTGAACAGAGGAAAACATAATGGGTAAGTGGTAAATATCTTCATTTATGTGACAATTATACAGCTGAATATGACTGCTACAATTATTAACAACAGCATATGGACTGATTGAAAACATACATTACTAAATTAATCAGACGACCTTTCTATCTCTCCCAAAAATGAAGAGCCTTTAAAGAAAACACATTTGCACAACAGAAGATATTTTTTAAAAGATGGCTATTTCCATAACAAAACTACAGTTAGCTAGTTTTTGCTAACAGGAAAGATAGATTCTCTCCTTCTCCATCCTCTCCTGAAGCAATGAATTTTAAGAGAAGTATCTAAGTGAAGTTGTAAAAATCTTCCCTGAAAAATCTGTCGAAGTTGTCTGTCTTCAAGAATGTAAACAAATTAAGAATACCGTAAAAACAGCGCTTAAATGAAAACTGCAGCATTGCCAAACTCACACCACAGCATTTTTTCCTGATTTGCTTTGAGAAAAATAAATAAATCTCTATTTAAAATCTATCAAGCATCCATAGTCAAAGAACCCTAAAGTTTTTGCCGGCAATGCCTTTTTTTAACATACTTCAGAAGTATTTACATAAACTCCCCAGATATCATCTGTTACAAGTACTGCATAGATTGTAGTGATAACAGTGCCCATAACAGACGCCAGAGAGAGTGCTGCAGTTTACTATCCCAATGTTTATGAAGTTTTGCTGTCTATTTGTTAGCACAATTCAGATGCAACATAATGAAAATGTTTTAATGAAAAGGAAGTGTAAAAAAATCAACTTTTTTTTTCTCTTTAATTTTCCCTCCCTTTCCCCTACCATGACCTATTTTCTTGAATAACATGCAGATCTGCTGAGGACATTAACCTGTTTCCATGTCACAGTAACAGCTCATGTACCGACATGCTGAGATGCATTAGCTGTTGTTTATTGATCCATTTATAAGTTCGTTGTACTGGGAATACAAACCGGAGGATTATAGTCTTTTGCTATCCTTTGCTTTGTGACACACTTTACTGATTAACTATTTCCCAGAATACATTTATTTCCATGTTTTGTTGAAATACTTACAGAAGATTCCTCCTCTTCAAACAGTCTCCCACGTCTGAATCACTCTTACATATTTTTAGTCCATTCATTATTTTCAAAATTCAAAATGTAATAAACCACATATGATTTTTTAAAAATGAAACCAAATGAATTACATCCACCAAACATTATCTACTACAAATACTGACTTACATTTACCAAGTATTAGAAATAAACAAGCAGATAGGAAAAAAAAAAAAAAAAAAAGCTAATTTCCCTTTGATTCCCTGCAGGCTTTTCATATGCGAACTGTTCCCACCACACACACTACACGCAGCATGTACCTCTGCATAAATTTTGGTGAGCCAAACAGTCCCATGAAAAAAGCATTGTAGTCAAGACATTAACGTGTGATCATTAGTTATTACAGCTCATCCTACCTGCTTCCATCTTTGAACCAGTAGTTACTTACTGCTTGTTTGTAATGCACATATTCAAAACCCCTCTTTGTGCACATTTATGGCACTAAATGGTTTATGCCATCTAGCAAGCTTGACTACATTCTAAAAACAGATATCTACAATAAACCTATATTCATTGTTCCAATTTAAATAGGATGGGAAAGCAGCTGAAGTTTAACTGCCTGAATTTTCAGTTGTACAAAAGACAAAAAGGGAAAGTAATTCCAAAAGCCAGACTTCTAGCCTTCAAATTCAACTACTGCATGCTTGATCAAATGCACATATCAAATCAATTATGGCAGAATGTAACAAGCCAGCGTCTATTGCAAAATAATTAAAACATCACCAGGGTTCATGTTCTGTCACACTTTTGCAGACAACCACAATGCAGTGAAGTCTTATCTGCATTAAAAAAAAAACAAACCAAAAAACCGACACACAACATAAAATGGCATCGTTTCAGGTTTGGAGAGAGATTTGAAAGAAGGAAACATTCATTAATTGTATCTATGAGTTTTAAAACTCTAATTTCTCCAATTCTCAAAAACCCCCACGGATTCAGACATTTTGCTTTCAATGACAGAACCCCTGGAAGATGAGTGCAGTGCCATCAAAGGAGTGGGGAAAAAAAAATTACAAAAGAGATACAGCTCACATCCCGTCTACTAGAAATGCTATGCAAAAAGTAAAATATAGCTCCAAGAGAGAGGCTCTAGCTGAAAATGGGGGAGAAAACAAATGGGACCAAGGATACATCAGACAACATAATCATATGCCTTGTTTCATTAGTAACTCAGCAGTAATTTTTTTTTGTTGCCCACAGAAGCATCTGACCAAAATGTTTCCTTCTAACACCTTTTGAATCAGTTGGCCAATTTTCAACATTTTGAAATAAAAACCCCAAAGATCTCAAAAATAATTTATGTTCCTATAGACTACATGAAAATTAATGGTCAGGTAGAGGAGAAAGACCTAATTTGCTCTCATAGTGAGGGGAAAGTAGGAAAATTCACCTCTTTATATTTGATTTGGCAGCAGGTCAATCAGTACAGACACAGCAGTGTCTGCTGAAGTCAAATGAGATTAAGGATTGGAGGAGAAGGGATAAAGAGATAAGAAGACAATCCAAATACATACAAATGTTAATTTTATCATTTCTGTATCTCACAGAAACTATGACTTGTAGATAGTAACTTAACAGCCTTAGAAACTAAGAATCACTTGCCCAAGTATTTACATTTGTTGACCTCCTGCTGCTCAGTAGGTTGCCTAGGAACATCTTACATCAGAATGAATGGGGAAATAGTTTATGAGCCCTTGTCTGCACATTTCAAATACTTTTTGAATCTATTTTATGAAATCCATGCAAATGGTTTTCCATTACGCTTTTTTACAGCATTAAAGATACTCAATGAAGAAAAAAGTAGATGAGTAATAAAGATAATACACTCTGAAAAGGCTTTCATAGATAAATACCAACCTGGATACAACATGCAGAAGTGTTGGTAGGATGACTCAGCTCCTAATGATATTTTATTGAAGTTCATTCTCTTAGCAGTAGCCTGATGTTATTAATAACTCCCAGTATGCTACTTAGAGCTGTAGATTCATTTTCCCATTAATGGCAGCAAAAGGTTCTTTGTTAATGGTTTTAGGATAATGCTGGGGTTTGCCATATGGTTGGATTTGTATGAGGGTTTCTCATGAAAAGTCAGAGAGTGTAAGAAATTGTTACTATATTTAACTGCAGCATCCTCACACGCACAGCAGACAACTGGAATGGACACTGTTCTAATATTTACAAGTGCAAATAATGCTCAATGTTTACTGCATGTTCTGTTTAAGAGGACTACAGGGATCTTAAACAAGAGAACATATGGATAGATCAGAGGATTCGTAATACAATACTGAGCTTTTCACCTTTAGGTCATTGGTTCAAATCTAAACTGGTCGGTAATGAAGGCAAGCTATTATCATCTGACAGCCCTGGCCTTTGCAAATTGATTTGTCAGGCTCAAACCTGTTCCCATCAAACTCAAAATTCAACGTGACAATTGGGACTTCTGAAAACAACCCAAGCAATGTAACAAAAAAATGAACAAACAGAAGTAATCTCTTCCTCCTCAGGTACCATCTCCAGACCAGAGTCTGTGGAGAGTGCCAGGGGAACAGTGAAAATTATACCACTAGTAGCACAACACATCATTCTGTGGATAAAGGTTACTTCTGACTCTCAGATACCCAATTATAACTTCCTCTGTACAAGTACACAGCTTTCAGAGGTTTTATTAATAAAGACAAGAAAGAAGAGACACTAACATGCAGGTCTTAAAGCTGAAATTTCACAGTGCTGCTTAAAGATCTCTTCAGATACCTTGCTCAAAGGTGCATTTCTTAAGGTTGAAGGTTTTGAAGAAAAAGGTTACAGTACTCTATAAAAGGAATAGGAAATTTACTTTCCATGTTATTATCATGTATTTGTAGTCAAAATGTTTAAACACCACTTGTAACAGCAACATTTAAGAACTGTATTATTTGCAGACAGCTCTAATTCAGAAATGGATTTATTTACAAGTTATTGTGAGTAATACTAGAGAAGCCATATTTTTAGAGTATTTCTTCAAAATTATGTTAGACAGAAAAAGTACGGATTATGCCATAACAGTACATCATTTTCCACATGCTTTCATAATTTGAACAAAAATGGTTTTAAGAGTCAAAACCACATCCAGCCCTTTCCTTTGCCTCTTACTAGTTTGGGAGCAATCACAACAAACACTCAGCAGGTACCACAGTTCTCCATTTTACCAAGCCATCACTGCTACAGGAGTGAATAGACACATCCCCTTTTAACCCAGTACCTTTAAGACCACCTTTACTTCACAAACTTAGGGCACTAGACAACAAAATCTACTAAAAGTTTTACACTCTATGAACATGAAATGTTACTCCTAATATTTAAGACTACAACAGAATACATACAGCTCATAAATCTTGGAAAGTATCAAAAAAGTAAGAGCCTCTCGCCTTCCTTGCAGATTCCTTGGTTTTTACTAAGGTGCTGATAAACTGAAGTTTTTCCTTCCTTTTCCAATAACTCCAGATATAAAACACTTACTGTAACTTTACAAAAGGCACAACAGGTTAACTTCCCAGATGAATGACTGTACATAAGTTCTGCAAGCTGACTAATCGAGGTGGTATATAGTCTATTGCTATAAAACCAGAGTAGCACAGCCAAGTCATATCCTAATTTGGCCAAACATTAGACCCGTGTCCCATAGACAGTGGCTGGTGAGATGCACCCAAACCCAACTTTCCCTGGTCACAGAACAAGAAACCCCATGCATCAAGTGATGTAAAAGAAAAAGAGAAGAAACAAACTGCACGCTAAACTTGCATGCCAAGAGATACAATAAGAGACCTATTACATTGTGTCACTTGTCTTAGAAAGTGTCCAGACTACACCAGGAGATGGTTCCTCCCAGCAGTCCCACACACAGGGACACACATAAACCTAGAGAACAGGGCTGCCTACAGATGAAGGGATGAAGGCAAAATCCTAACGATTAGGGATTTCCTATTGCTTGACTTGCAGTTAACAGGACCAATAGAGACATCCAAGCAAGTCGATCAAAATTCTTTGACAATCAGTAACAAAATTTCATGCTGTTCCTCTCTGCCATCAAGCACTGCCTATCTTTTCTAGGGAATGACCTTCAGTGACAGAATATAAAATAGCTTTGGAATTTTGCCTGAAGCCACTATTGACAGAAAATAAAGAAATTAAAAAGCAAACAAGAAGTGTTTCAGAGAACAAATTAAAATAAATTGTTCGAATAAATGTGTGTGGAATGTATGTCAGGAAACTGAAAGAAGTATAAGGTATTCAGAAGGCTGCATGAGAAAAAATGAAAAGACTCCTAAGTTCTACAGGTATCAACAGGCATGTTAATTTTAAGACACTTTTGTTGGTTCTGAAGTTAGGTAAGCAGTTTTTTAAAAAAACAACAAAAACAAACAATAGCTGTGACTTTTTATTATTTTTTCATCCTCTTACCTCAGTTTTTTGAGGTTTTTTTATATCATCTGTTGTAATTTGCATAGTTGGACCAAAAGTGATTCTGGACAGCCAGAACTGTTCTTTACATAGATATGTTTATAGAGCCCTCAAACTCAATGAGCCTCTCAAGGTAACAAACTTTTTGAAGTGCCACAAACTGGGAAATAAACATACTTTCTCTTCTATGTACTGTCCATGAAAGCTCGCCTAAGAAGGCTTAATCTCTAATAACATCTCCAAGACTAGATAGAGAAGGATTTAAATCCCCATTATCCTTTTTAACGAACTTGTGACTACAGTCTCAAAATAGACTCTTAACACAGAAATGAGAGAAGAACTGACATATTTCTTACCTGCAATGCCTGAAAGAAATGAACCGAAATGTTTTACACCTGTCACTAGCATAAAAAAAACCCCTCCAAAATTTCTAAATTCTCTGGAATAACTGTAAGTTTGTCTGCACTGGACAAATCAGGCACACCCTTACCTCTCAACACACCCCAAGAACACTGTGGCAAAGGACTTCATAGGTGACATTACCAGGTGAGGAGGAAACAAACAAGCAAAAAAATAAACCTCCTATTTAATTCAGTCTGAATGATAAGCAGCATGCTTGATTAGATATAGTTTTGATTAGCTGATGGATTGCAACTTAGAGAGTATCCTGTCTAGTTAAACTGTTAGCATTTCTCTCACTTCTGAAATGAGAACAGATTTCATGCTGACAAATATTTTTCAGCCCATAATACTTTTTTCTAATTATTTTTAAAAGCTGTCATATTCAAGTCATGTTGAATGAACTAGTTGAGTTCTCAGCACAGAAGTGCTTTCCTTCCCTCTCGTAGCGAACCCAAGGCTATCTATGTTGCTATTGTTTTCCAAAACTGCTATTCAATGTCAAGAATATTGCAGCACAAAACCTTTCAGCTGTAGATTTTTTTTCAAGTCTGAAAAGTAGCACAAGCTTAGAGAAATTTTTTTTCAATACATACGCCTTTCTTTCAAACTGCATGAGAAATACACAACTATTTCCCCCCCCTTTTCAGATGCATATATTTTCCATGATTAAGACACTTAGAATTTGTTCTGAAATCTGAAAAGCTTTTTGAATTTTTTTCACACACACGATCGGCCTTTACAATACCCACAACAACTTCACGTATCTGAAAGAGCAGAAAGCCATCGTGCTTGCAACTTTCTGAAAGCAGAGGGTGTATATTGTTATGGTTTCTATTTACAGCTGTAATCCTCATGAATGTCCACTCATAATCCTTCTACTGAAAGAAAGGTTTCAAGAGAAATCCGACCCTGGAAAAGAAAAGAGTTTCTGCTTTCTTTTAAAAGAGGAAAAAAAAAAAAGCACATGGTTTTGCCTACCTTAGACCAACATAGTAAATTAAATACTGAGGAGGTTCTTCTAACCAAAAGCAGCTCCCATACAAGTTTAACTTTTGACGGCAGCTGATCACGCCTGGGTTATTAACCAAGATAACGCAACAGCCCTTATTATTTCAAAGACCCCCGCTAATAAAATACCTTTTTAGCCTGTAGCATTATTCTCCTTTTCTCGTACCTGCTACTCCTTTTCTCCTCTGCGGGCGTGCAGAGCAGAGGGGCCCTTCACTCACAGTGCCGCCGGAGGTCGGGCCGGGATTGGGGCCCGGCCGAGCCCCGTACGGACCCCGCCGCGGCCCGGCCGAGGCGGGCGGGGGCTGCGCCACTGCACAGAGCGGGGGTCGCCACCAGCGAGGCTCCGGGCACACGGTCAAGCAGCCAGTGAACACCTGGGTCTGGCCGCGGTTTCTCCTGAGGGGACGGGACGGGAGAAGAGGAATCCCCAGAACTCCAGGAGCGGTTTCAGTCCCTACCTGTCCCCGCGCGCGGGTCCCGCTGCCATAGCTACCGGCAGCCGCGCCGCCCGCCTCTCGCGAGAGCCGCCATCTTCCCGCGAGAGCCGCGGGCCGCGCCGGCGGCGGGCGCCTCCTGTGGCGAGAGGGCTGAGGGAGCGCGGGGCGGGGCGGCGGCGCCGGTCACGGGTCAGGGGCACGGCCCTGCGTGCCGAAAAACGGATCGGTGTGCCGGCACGGCGCGATGGGATTGCTGACAACTGCAGAGCGTGGGCACTGGTAGCTGCCAAGCACGGCTGCAGGAAACAGACACGTTCCCGTTTAGCAAAAGTTTGCTTGTAGTTCATGTGAGCTGAGTTAGCTGACAGGTTAGAGCCACGACATGGTGTGTTCAACAGCATGCATACTTCAGGTGTGAAGACCATCTCAGGATGAGCGAAAATTTGAATAAGATCTTTTAGAAATTTGTAGTGTGATTTTCTGAATACTAGACAACAGGCAAAATGATTATAAAAGTCGCATTCCCTGAACTGCATCAGCCATACCATTGCGGTATGTGACTTTCCTGTCACTCGTGCAGACTGATGGTAATACTATCTCTGGCATAATGGTATTCTTGGTGATACCCAAGAAACACATTTCAAGCCCACTAAAATGCAGGGGTTCTTCCCTATGAATTCGGGATCATGCATAGAGAATCTGAGGATGACTGTGGAGACCACCATTTCCGTGACCAGTTGGTATCTCAGTGACACCTGGATAAACAACAATATTAATTAGACTGAAACATGAAGATGTGAGGGTTAATAGATTTTCTTTTCTGCTCTTCTATTTCCAGTGTTCCCAACATCTGGGAGATACAGCTATTGTAACAATCCTTAGAGAAGTGCCACCACCTCTGTAAGTGTACAGGAAGTTCTTTTTATTTAATTGGTGAGCCCATTTTTACATAAGAGAAGTGAGTTGAGGCATAGTGTTCTATATCTAAAAGATATATGCCAGAATTTCCAGCTTCCAATAATTCAGGTATCCTGTTAGTGGTGTCCCCAATGCACAGAGTGTGCCTGGGACACTGGGACTGTTTTTTGTTCTGCCTAGAGCAAACTAAGCATAGAGTCTGTGAATATGTGTCTGCAATAGTGTTCATGCTGCTGCTGTTAATACGGCATTTCTAACACCACTAAAAATAAAAAAAAGTTTGTGCATTTGGAAGAATATTTGTTTAGTTGTTGTGTCTTCCCATCCCATTTAAGTCTTTTGCTTTGGGAATCAAACCAACCATAGTAGAAAAGAGCAAATGAGGAAGGCCTCAAGCCTCTCTTAGGGACCAAAGATAATTAAGAGAAACATTTAGAGAAAGTAGATACAATGAAGCCCTGAATATGTTCTAGCTCCAGGCCCGTGAAAGTATGGCTGTTTTTGTAATAGAATATGGAACTAATTGCATGTCTGAGCCAGGCGCTGTGGGGTTTGACTGAAGCGCTCCTCAGTGTAATTGGATTTGTACAGCATCTGTGAGCGGGGCAGGTCCGGTGCCACAAGGCCCATAGGGTGTCCTTAGGCAGGCCAGCAGAAAGTTTCTCATTTGTTTGTCCCTCCTTCCAGGGACCACTTTGTTTTCCCTGCAGTGAACGATGCATGATGAGATTGTTGCTTAAAGCACGAACTTCTCCCAGTAAGGATGAGAAGTCCACAGAGTCCTTATTTACCCTTTTGTGTAGAGGGATGTTTTCCAGCACAAGTGCAGCATTGCTTAGTGGCCAGCGTTTTCACTGCTCTTTGTGTCCTCCTTGTATGCTTTTCTTCTCCCTAGCTTCAAATGAAGGAACATGGAGTAAAACAGTGGTGCTGCCCTTGGCTCATGTCTGAGCCTGGGAAGAGTTGAGACCTTTGTCAGTCTTCTGTAGTACAATTGCACTGTCTCTGTCTGAATTTCCAGAAAATAATTGTTCCCAGTAAGCCTTGTTACAAGAACCAGGAAGAAAAACTATTTTGATTTGGCACCTGAAGAACTTATAACCGTAAATTAATCTCATCTTATGCATTTATTTGTTCACTGTGGATTTTTGAAACGCAAAATATTTGTTATCATTCTGGCTTGAGCTATACCTAACTTCTTCTCTTCCAATTTTTTTAAAGGGTAGTGGTCCTTTGCAAATTTATTTGTATCAGTTCTCTCTGAAAGCGTTTCAGATGGAGTTTTGTATAAATGAAAAACAGACTTTTAAAATTAAAGCTCTTTGCACAAAACATTTTGTGTTTCTTTTATTGTTAATCAAAGGATCAAAATAAACACAAAAAAAGAAGTCTGCAGGTTTTCTTGAAAATAGTTGGACAATATGCATTAAAAGTTTTGATATAAATAATGTTTCTAAAAAGTATAATTGAAAATCAAAGTAAGAGTTTATATTTGAGATTTTGTTTATTAAGCTGACTGAAGTTTAGGTTGCATTTTAAGAGCACTGCTTCAGGGTTGTTTATGTAGCTCTCTTCCCTTTACTGCATGTGTTAATTAACACAAAATATATCTGAGCAGGTACTTGCACTCCTTAAAGCTTCATGTAAGTTGTACTGCAAGCAGAAGATGATTGTCAGAGAGATGACACTTACTGTGTGTTAAATACATAGAGAGCAAGAACATAAAGGCACTGCTAATTACTTACATTAACTGAAGAGACTTTTACTAGTAGATGTATGGTTATAATTGATATAATTAATAGTGTTTCAAATTCCACATACTCATCAGTTCACAAAACTTGTAGAGTTCCACAAAATGTGTGCAGTCTTGCAGTCTTCTGTGTCTTCCTGCAAGTTCTTCTGGGTTATCTGTGGCCCTGGTCAGGCACATCTGCAAGACAGAATAGGCAACTTGTCTAAACTAGTTTATAACCTGCAATTTGGCCGTAGATGAGATTGCATATAAGTGTCTTAATGTGCCGTGAGCCAGAAGGATGGCTTGCAAACTTCTAATACCGAATCAAGAGGGACTCTTATATGTGCTGCTAATGGGCAGCAGTGCCCCCTGTAAATTGCCAGAGCAGTGTTAACAGCAGGTTGTTGTGCCAAGGGGCAGTCCTTTGGAAGAAGGAGGTTTTCGAGATGATCACACCTGTAGCAGTCTTCTGTGGAAGAGAACACATACTTGCAGACAAGCTCGTTAGGAAGAAAACCTCAGTGCAGTGAAAGTTCAAGCCTTGTGCCACAAAACTGTGCTTCCCGTGGGGGGATGGCCTCATGCAGACCTCTGCAACATAACAGAAATACGTTATTTAGGCTCTAGGCTGTCTGGTGCCTACCACGTTGTATAAGAAAAGTGAATACATTTTATATATTCACAGTATGATTTTTTTGAGAAAGGTCAAAAAGGCAAAGCACATATTCTCTTAACAGCCTGAAACTCTTCCAGATTTTATTTCAGAGAGAGTAATTCTGGTGACAAAGCCATCTCTTCTAAATGATCTGTCAATAACAAGATAAACTCTTCCCTTTGATTAGGGAATACAATGCAGTCAAATGGGAGATTTTCTGCACAACACAAAGCATGCTAACTGTGCTACTACCTGCTGAATATTTATGCCATCACCTATAATTTCAGGCAAAGTTTTCAAACATGTGACCATATTTCTGGATAGTATTGCTGAGATTTTGTTAAATGCTTTTCTTTTACATTAAAATGTGGGCACTATTTTTTAATGCATTTTTAGCATGGCTTGGACTCTTTACCATAGAAGTTGTCTTCATGAGAGAAACATTTCAAAGCTGAGAAACTGTAAAATAATATTCCTGGAAATGACAGTGTAAATAACGAAAAATGTGAGAACATTTTGTTTTGAATGAAAGATCTGAGTGTCACAAAATTCTATGCAATCCGTTTTTCAAGGATCAGCCCCTCTCTCTTAAATGGATTTTCAGCCATTGTTCCATGGAGTATAAGCTTAATATCCAGTATATCTTATATAAGGGAACTGTAGCCTTTCCGAGAGGATGGGCTCAATAATTTGTTCTTTTTTATTTCCAACAATGATGATCCTGCTTAAAAGCAGATGACTGAATTTCCATTCTGTAGCTTCTACTATGTGGGAGAAAATCCACTGTAATTAAATCTAATAAAGTCCTCTAATTCCTAATATAAACAATTCTCTGACATAGGCAGTTCCCCTGAGTGTACATTACAGCCCAAGGAAAACAAAGAACAGGAGCTGTTTCTTACTGCCTTTTAAGTATTTGATCATTATGGACAAACTTCTCCCCTGATTACAGTAGCTGCAAGCCTTACTCAAAGTAATTATTTTTAACATGGAATTTGGATTACTGATTTTTCTCTCACTTGTAATGTTACTTTGAATAATGACTAAACTAGCATGTAATTTAGGCTGTGTAAACAACAAGATAATAGTTGTCTGAATTGTTCTACAACATGTAGCATTGTATTTCTCATTTTGTACTAGAAACAAAAGCACATAAATCCTGCTTGACAGGATTTGAGATTGAAAGTGTACTGGCAGAAGAAGAGCTATGTGCCTCATTAAGCAAATGTACCAAAACTGAGGAAAACTCTTAGCTTACAAGTATGAATTATAGCAATATTATTAATAATTTGCAGTGATACAATACTAATTCCAAGGACATTGCAACTTCTATCCCCATTTAGGGTTTGGGTTAATGGAGTGCGTCGACAAAACCCCTTGTCCAACAGTATACTGTGAACGAGAGAGAGCTTTGGGTATGTGCTCAGCCCTTTAGCTACCTGCAGGATCGTGCTGCCTTCCTCGTACCTGGGAGCTTTGAGACTACACCACCAGAGAGCACTGTGCTATTTCTGCATGCATTCCTTACCTGTCTCTGTGTGTTTAAGGATCTATTTTATTCAGTTTTTTTTTTTCTGTGATACAGTAGAACTCAAGTGGTTGTTGTGATTCTACTGGAATTCCCGAACATTTTGCTGACGTTGTCCTGTGTGCACCCTGTGTGCAGCCCTTCCTTGACCTGACTAACCTCGTCTGGGACCTTCACCCCACTTACGGCCCAGAAATCTCTTTTAAGCTCAGACCTAGTCCTGGGGTCCTCATGTGAGCGATGTTGTAGAGGTGCTGGCCTGCACTCTTGTCTCCTTGGTGGACCTGAGACCTGTGCTGTGATTGTCTGGAGCCAGCTCCCCCTCAGAGCAGCCAGTCCTCTCTGCACCTTGACATGCCTTAGCTGGCCCATGATGTGGAATACCTGCTGCTGAAAATAGGCCATGACATATGGCTACCAAACTATCTTGTTTCTGCTATTCCTGACATATTTACCGTGAAAGCATAATGTGTTTCACTTTTTAAAAAAATCATATAATTCTGTATTGCAATAGTCTAAAATCTGTGTCGGAAAAGGGGAGGCAATAAATGGCTTATTTAATGGGAGAATATTTTGCTTCATGTCACCTAGTTTTCTCTGAAATTTCCTCTGACTTTCTGAATTTCTAGCCTTGGCATTGTGGACTGGATTCTTGTATTAAAGTACTTTTGAACCGGAAAAGAAATCCATCCTCCTTAATTACAGTGCAATTAAAAAGCTTGATTGATTTAAAATATTGGAAAACAGCAACCTTATCTCCAAACAGAGCTCAAACAGAGCTTTTTCATTTTTGTTGAAATGTTCTTCAGATCAAAGTAACACCTTAATATTTTTAAGTTTAGTCACAAAACTGACTTATGGATACTTAATAATTTAATAGGATATATAATAAATGTTCTTTAGCCATTGCAGCAGAAAGGTTAGGAAACTACTCATTAATTACTTTTGCAGCTTGTTATTATTAGCATAATTTTAAAGAGCTCTCACAGTAGCCGTGTCAGTAGCCTTATAGAGGTGTGTAACAAAGCCAACCACATAACTATCCCAACAGAATAAAAATCAAATACATGGCTGCAGGAATTTCTAGACAAGGAGGAAAAACTCCTAAATTAAAAGTACTTAGTGGAAGCTGTCCCCAAGAATAAGCTGTTCAGTCCTGCTTACAGGAGGAAATGTTGAGGCACCGGAACAGAATTCCAAACCAGGCTCCATGCAGGAGTTCTTTAGTGGTTTTCCACAGTGCCTGCCTTTCTTCCTATTTGTGTGGCATTGCTGAAACTGCTGCAAGAAATGGAATAGACTTTGATGGTGTGTATTTGAATAAGTAATGCACTGTGGTAGGTGTCAAATTAGCTCTGTTGTTATTAAATCATTTGTTTTCTTGCTCTGTAACTATGGGCAAGCCATCTCACTTGGGTGTGCCTTTGTTGCTTCCCAACCTATTTTTATGGTCTCTGTAAAAAAAAAAAAAAGGAAAAAAAAAAAAAAGAAACAACCAAAAAACTGCTTACGCTGTCACCTAGTGTATTCTCTGGAGAACTGGGGAGTCTTAGGTGACAGTGAAATACTCGAAGCTGTTTGTTTTGCTGACAGGCTGACTTGCTGTTTCATCTCTGATGTTGTTCTAATTTCCTCCCATAGTCATCATTCTCCCCATCACTTTGGCAGTATTTTTCCAAGCCACCTGGATGTATATAAATCTTATGACCATTCCTGTCAGTCCCTGATCTTTCTTCCCAGGCTAATAGTCTAGTTGTGAGATTGAAACTTTTGTTATTGCTAATCCCCAAATTCTTTTGGCAACACTTTTTAAGGAGAAAACACAAAAGCTGTTACTCATCTTGGTGTTTTATTTTTTGTTAATATATGACAAAACAGGTTTATTATCAATCAGACAGGCAGCATGTAGCATTGCTAAACAGAAAAACACTTCCTTAGTCTTGGCCTCTTATGTGCTGGTGAATAAAAAGCTCCTTTTCCTCAAACTGTGTCTGATTTAGATTAACAATACAGTGAAGAGAAGTTTAGAACCTGCTAGGGACTTGTCTTGGCTACGGGCAAAAGAAAGGAAGAGCTGACAGAGCTAGAGTTGCACTTTTCCACTCCTTACTATCAACTTGCAAATAGAAAGGGCTGAGAAAAAAGGGAAGGTCTTGGCTGTCGGGGTTTACAGCTCTTCTGTTTCACCAGTGATTGGCACATTGACTGCAGTCTGGTACTCTGAGAAGTCTCCTGAAGGCATCCAAGGTATTGGGGTTCTGTTGAAGGAGGGTCTTTTGCTGAAATTTTGATTATATATCATGAGAGATTCTGGGAGCAAAGGGCAGATATCAAACTGAGGCACTTTGAAGGTCATCCGTTTGGCTGCTTTTTCATAACCCCCATAAGGCATGGCAGTCCTGGAATAGGGGAATACATGGAGTTAGCAAACAGAGCATAGGTAAACAACAGGATTTATAAAATAAATAGTCAAAGTTATCAATATGCTAAATTTTGCTACTGTTGCAGTAACTAGACAAGTCCTTCACGAGAACATAGATATATCCATTGCCCACGTACTAAAAATGATGTAAACACACATGTATGCTGCTGTGCACTTCCTTCGCCCTTGTTGCCTCAATCTCCATCAAACCATACACCTTTCACACCTGTTAGTACTCTGTACATGTAGCAGACAGAGGCTGCATTATTGCAGGAATGAGTGGGATGTGGGTTTGTCCTTGGTACTGATGTCCTGAGGCTATGAAGGTGGGTGGCAGAATTGTATAGAGAGGTTAGCAAAAAATTGTTGCTGCCCTAGAAATATTTGTAAAACCTTCAGTTCTTATTCAGAAACAGCAGCAACATCCTGATTCATATATGAAGTTCTATGGAGTATATGGCTGCTGATCATAAGTATTTTTCCTGACCTCTTGAGCTTCAAAGGGTTGCACTCTAAAACAGTGGCAAGCTAAATCTCTTGGTCAAATGGGGAGAGAAAGAAAGGCAAATAGGATTAAAGTCCTCTTATCCAACTGCATAGGTTTTCTGTACATAATCTGAATTAAAATCTCTAGCTCTTAATGTATTTTTTCTTTGTAGTCTTCCAAACATTTCATTCACCGGAGACTGTGCTAAGCAAAATGATGTGCAACTAAAACTTATTTACAGTGCACAAGACAGGAGGGCTATGGTCAGCATTACTGTGTTTTCTCTTGCTAAAGAAATTGCATTGAATATCTAAGAAGACTTACCTGTTAAAAGACTTGTAATGGGGGAAATCAGCTTTGGGACTGTATGACAGTAAGTCCGTGGTGAACTGACTTTTGTCCTCAGGGCTGATACCCATAGCTCGTTCCCAAGGGGAAATATAAGTTTTAAATATAGTGACTTTTTTGTCTCCTGACTTTCCATCTGTAAACAGAGGAAGGTAAAGCAGTCTAGTTAGATGACACTCTAACTGCATTGTGCTTCTGTAATCTGCTACTGAAGTTGAGGCACCAGTTTGTTTCTAGATTCTGTAACTCCTACATCAATACAAGCATTTATGGTTAGATTTCTGTTTAAAAAAGACCATCATACACCACTTCTCTCCTTATCCACAAAAGCAGATGTACCATAGTCTAAGAGCCACTCATCCAGGACTTTGCATTAAAGCATATATTTGAAAGCTAATTTTTCATTTTTCTTTTTGGTTGCTCATATAGAAAGAACCAAAGTCCTTACCCCATCATCTCTTCCACTAACATGGAGGAAGTTTTATATGAGGAAAGATGCTATATAATTTCTTCATTTACTTTTCTTTTTTTCCTGTCAGATCATAGCAGACATGACATGGCATTTTCTTTGTGATTACATGAACAGACATTCATCTTTTTACCCTTCTGAACTGGGATGTTAGAGACAAGTCTGTCTCAATCACCTCAGGATGGCTAAAAGCAGTTTGCAAATATTATGTGGTATCTCACTGGAAGTTAAAATCCTATCAGTGACTAGCTAAACTGCACTTTATTGTAAAGTCAGATACTGGATTGCTAGAAATTTTAGATTAGTTTCTAGCTGCTCCATTAAGCAAATTAGTTTAGACAAGGGATTTCATTCTGCATGCCCTTTCCCTTTTCCCTTCCCTTCCCTTCCCTTCCCTTCCCTTCCCCTGGCTGTGTATAATAGCACCTTGCTAGTAAGAGCATAAGTTTTGTAATGATATGTAGCACACTTTTAATATTTTCATCCATCATAAACCTTAAAACTCCTGAGCAATGACTTCTGCTTAGCTTGATTAGGGCAGATGAGAATAATAGGTTAATGGAGAGAGACATTCAGGTGCTTTCATGGTGCTACATTTTGTGGAGAAAACAAATCCTTATGAAGTAAGTGGCAAAGAATGAACACTTTTATCTGAATCTTTCTTCTTTATCACACCTTCTCTCTTTGTCTTCCTTATTTCAAACCATGCCAAGTCCTAGGGTTTCCTGCTTTCAGAGAATTGCAGACATTTACAAGAATCTCATTTCCATTAAAAAAATAAAAACAACGACTCCCCTCTTTCTTTGTGAAGTATTTAAACTAAGCACTTTACAAGCAAATTGATTGCTAGGGTTGAAACATAAAAACAGCTGAGATCTGTCTCTGCAGTGAAAGCTATAGGATGATATTAATCCTCCTTCTCCCTGCACACAGGATAACAAGAAAAATCTCCTATAAGAAGACTAGAGGAGTCTATACAGATTGCTGTTTCACAAATGTAAAATGTAAAAATGTAAAATGTAAAAGCTGATTTTGATATAAAATGCATGTGATTCCAGAATGTAAATGAAAAACCTTGGATTTTACAATTCATTCATTTGGTTACTCAAGGCAGTTATTCCTGATTCCCAAGCAAATTTGATTTTTGTTGTAAAAACATATAGGGACTGTTAAACTTATGATTTCATCTGCTGCTTCTTATACAAGGTATTCGTTTCTAGAGATTTCTGGCCAAACTAAACAGAGGATACAATCAGGCTAAGATTAAATTGAATTAAAACTACTTTTACTCATAAAGACATTGCCTCAGTGGCCCAGTAGTGGTTACCAGATAACTTTCAGAAATATTGCTGTTCCTTTCTGAAGATTATCCAAAAAGTGTTCTTTGCTTAGGTAGAAGCTGTGATTTGAAATCAGGGCTCAGACGTTCAAGTCTGATACTCAGCTCAGACTACTGATCTAATGAGATCTAACTACTCTCTCCAGTAGTGGCCAGCATGAAACCCTTGAAAGGAAGGAGTGCCACACTGGCTTGGCATAGGTGTACTGGTCTATTGGTCTATCAGCCTTAGGAGATCAGCAGGTAAGTTTCCTATCATTTCTTTGGTCCAGTCAAGGAAGGTATTTCTGCCTCCTGCCTGTGGTTGAGCAACATAGAAGCATACAAACAAAACCATCAAGCTAAAAGCAGTTCAACTCTTCTAGAATTTACACTGGAGCTTTGTTTGAAAGAATCCAGGTGTTAGATTAATTTGCTTGTCCTTAAGAGTAGACTTGGCATGTGGTCTGATAGCTTTAGTTTCTAGTTCTTGCAGAGAGATACTTGCCTTTGTCAGTACCATCGCCTCCTTCTCCACCACTTCCAGATGATTTCCCTGCATGCTGCCCTTCACTGTCTCTAGCGCCTCCTCTGCTTCCAGGGCGAGGAGGGACACCGGAATGCTGCTGCATACTGGAGCCGTGCTGCCCAGCTGGCATTCCTCCTACCATCCGCCCGTGGGCATAGCCATGACCATCTTCCCCATAATGCCCTCCTGGTGGGATGAACTTCTGAAAGTGATCCTAGGGCAGGAGAAGAGAGTGTGTGAATCCCTGTTACAGGACATGGTCTATTCATGTTTGCAGGGTTGGGTCTCAGAACGCGAACTCCTGAGTCTCTGTGATCTGACCAGTTCTTTGTCTCCGGTACAAAGCCAGTGGCAGAACTTCATGTGAGTTATTCTCTCTATTCAGTATAGGAGCAGTTGTGGAACAGCAGAAGTGACAATGGAAGCACACATGCCTCATAGTCATTTTATATGATCAGGGTGGTGTTGTCCCCAACAGTGATGACTATGAAATAGAGGAGGAGGGGAAAGGAAATGTAGTTTTTGCCAGAGCAGGTAGAAGTCCAAACAGAGATAACATTGGCTAACCTGTGGGAAAGCAAGCTGGGCAAGAAAAAGGAAGTGTTTTCATGTCAAAGTTGAGATAACCCCAGCTTGATTACAGTGTGGGAATTAAGTGTTACAGGCCACCAGAACAGCAGGGTATCTGTGACAACATAAAAGCCAGGGAGATGTCTGTCTTTCTGCCCGTTTTCTGTGTATATGGAGGTCTGCATGGGGAGGAGTATTTACATGTTGAGACAGACTGAAGAGATAGCAGCCTGGGAAAACAGCAAATGGTTTCTGGAGACCACAAGGGGGAAATGACAAGAAGGAAGAATTTTGTTTGTGGCAGGGTGTGAATTAGCAAACCAAATCTAACCAGCAACAAGGTAAGAAAGAAAGAAAGTTGTATCCATCAGTAAAATTAAGTTGGTCTTATTCTGCAGACCATGCACTCTCTCTTGCTCAGGCTAGAAGGCACAATCTCTGCAGTATATAGTAAAAGAGCAAACAATCCATGCAGGATTTATAGACCTTGTGGTGTACATTATGGCACAATATCCTGTCTTTGCACACAGAAACTTTAATAAAATGCTTGTGTGGAATAGAAACTGATATAGTATGTTCAGAAAAATGTTTTACATATTGGTCATAAGTGACATCAAAACTTGACTCCTATCAGACATAAAAAGGTATCTCTTGTGTAGTACAGCCCACACAGCTATATAATACATGTAACCTGGGTTCTATATCACATATAGTCTTTCCTGTTGGAGTATGAGATTGGCTATTAGATGCACAAAGATGCAACAAATACAAGTCAATGACATTGCATGAATCTGTGATTCCTCATGCTGCAATTCTACCTGTATAAATTAATCTCAGGCAGCCTCAGAGATGGCTCTCAAAGGGTTAAGGCTTTCTCAGGGCTCTTACACCTAGCACAGTTTAGCAAAAAGAAGCTTTCCAGGCTGTAAACAGGCTTCCAAGGCCAGCTGTTCACTCAGCTAAAAATAGTTGAGAAGTGAAAACCCCACAAGGCTCAAGGCAGAATTAGCTAACCCTCTGCTCCCTGTGTCTCCCACAACAGTGTCCAGGGTTTCACAGCAGGTCACCAGGCTGCAACCCAGGCAGGCAGCCAGCTGCAGGCTGAAGTGGCAGAGCTGGTGCCCCCAGGGCCTTTAGGGACTGTCTGTCCTTCTCCTAGCTGCAGGGAATTCCCTTTTTAGGAACAGAGGAGATAATGTTGCCGTGAATGTCAGGAAGCACTGAGAGGGGAGAGGATTGTGAGCATTAAGCTGTACACAGGAGCTAGCAGGGCAATCTGCTCAATTATGCGTGGCAGCTATGTAGCTGTAAAAAGACAAACTGAAAAAGGGTATTTTGAGGGTTAGGGGTCAGAATGAGGTTATTTTCAAAATGTTAATATATATGCAAGGGTAATGCTTCTACTGATTTGCTCACTACGTTCAAAACAGAATTTGCACCTGTTTTCCTTCAAGTTTCACCCATGCTGTGTGCCCTTTCTGGGAATTAAATGCTTATTTCTCTTTTCCTGTGGTTACTTACATGCCTCTCCTGCAACAGAATAAAAAGTCACAAAGCATCAGCATTACATGAGCTGCAGTAAAATGGGCTGTTTTGTTTCTGCTCACAGCATTATTTGATGTGACCAGGGAGGGGCATCATTGTCATCTGATGTTATTTTAAATTGCAGTATTATCACTAAGTAGGAATGAAGTTTCTCTGAAACAGAAGGTCTGTATCAGGAAAGCCACTCCTAAATCTTATTTAGCTGCAAATTAAATTAGTTTGATTTGCCTTAGGCTAGCTCATGATTCTTCATGGGCCTGCTGAGAAAACATCTGATCTGCTAAAAGTAGGCAACTCCGTTCAGATAGGAAAGACACATTTTCCATGCAACTCCCCAGTCTACTCACCTGCTAGAACAAAAATATAATTTTCTTTATTTTTAGCCACCACAATGGTTTGTCTTAGCTCAAATTAATATGAGGCAAAGGGAAATTAATATTTTTGAAAGATTTTCGAAGACAGCAGAGCTCAGGAATGACAGCCTCAAGCAGGAGTCTCAACATAGTCAAAGCTGCGTAGGTACAGCTTTGTCTCCAGTACTTAGAGCACACCTCTGGTCAGAGTTTTAGAGTGGAGTTTTGGAGTTTTGGAGTTCACATTTGAGGAGAATGCATGTCTTGGGCCACTGCTAACAGTATGTGGAACTTTTACATATATGCATATTCATATCATAAAACCAGCCTCTCAGTTAGTATTGATTGACCGTGTTGGAGGGAGTTCCAGGAGAGAAGTCCAGGAATGTCAGTTGAGATGGCTGACAACCTTCTCCTGTTGGGTCTGGGGACAGATCACATGGCTCCTCCTGTCTGTGCGTTGTTGGAGGTAGTGGGTATTATACGTCCCTGGGCATCCCTAAATCCACTCTAATAAGAGAACACTTGTTGCAAGTTCACGTGATGGGTCCCCTGGGTTGGCTAAACAAATTGGGCTCATGTCCTTAGTGCTAGCAAGTGCCTACTCCTGCAGGCTGAGTGCTTAGATGGACAAATTCTGAATTCTCTAGAGCATGTGCCTAATAAAAACTAGACAATGAAAGATGATCCAACTAATGGAGCTGAGATCTCTATGTATCTCAAGGCCCTGACGTCACTGCAGGCAGTCCCTAGGAGAGACACTGTGTGCTCCCCTTCAGCTCCTTGCTGTGCCCTAAAGAAAATGATTGAGGCCACCAAATGTGTTTCTATTTCCACCTCACTGATAAAGAGCTCCCCAAATGTTTGATGCCTATGTAGTTACTAACACTTCTGAAGTTACTGGACTGCGTCGTCTCCGTGGCAGCCACTCAAATGCTCCTTAATGGTGGGATGGGAGATTTAAAATTCAGACACTTGGAGAGTCTCACAGACTGCCTGCTGTTTTTATCAAAGCGTGGGCCTCAGGCCTTCATTTGGAATTACATAGCCTTAAACCTATGATTCACTTTTTTAAAAAGGATAAAAATAAGCTGTTGAAGCATCTCACACTATTTTTTTTTAAACTTGCTACCCCAAGAGGCATAGCAGGTTGAGCTCCTGCTTTCTATTTCCAAGTCCATTTCTGACTTGCTGTTTAATCTTAGACAAAATATTTTTTGCCTCTGTGCCTGAATTTACCCATCTAAATAACAGGAACTTTTATCTAATGCTACCCAAAATTAGATATATCTAATTTGTATGTTTTATATCATCTTTGCCACATTTTCTTCGTGGATGAAAGAAATTGCATTTCAGAATTTTGGTCCAGCTTTTTCTAACAGTGCTCCAACAAATTGCCGTGGAAAATGAAAGGCTCTTTTTCTCTGTTACTCTGCTTTTTCCACACCAGTCACTTCTTGAATAAGAATGCATCGGACTCCATGTTCACTCTTACACAGCTTTGGGTACAGTGGGACCTCTAGGCCTTCTGCACCAATCCAACTCCAGCGCAGCAAGGCTCATTTTGTTAGAGAAGTTCCACTCTCACCTGCCTCGCTCCACTTAGGTCATACCCTGAGACTTGTATCTTAGCCTGCAATTATCCCGTAATGTTTGTTCAAGAGGTTTAACGTTCCACACAGAACAGAACTCCTAGAAAAAATTATTTTCCTAACATTTTCCCTTTAACCTTACCTCCACTGATCTTGATTGGCATTCATCTACGTACATTAAGAGGCATACAGAGCCATCAGTGTGTGCTTGTGTAATAAATCAAGTAGCTGCATGATAACATCTTTGTTTCTCCATTGTATTTTCCTTCAGACACTGTATCATGCCAGGCTGTTTATCATGTCAGATCTCTGAGGCAGGTTGGTTGTGCACTGCTCTCTGCCGTGAAGCACCACTTTTGGATTGTAACATAATCACTTCTATTTGCTTCCTGCTACTTCTGCCTGCTCCGAGTTCTTGTCCAGCACCAAAAAGAGTACTGAGTAACTCCTGCCATTATCCAGAAGAGCAGTAATCCAATTCTTTTGACTTCTTAGATTTTGTTGCACAGTTAGTATCAGCTTGAGAGAAGAGACCTCTTGACCTGAAGTCCAGTAGAAATTGCCACCACATGTTCAACTTGTTTTCATACAAGCTTTGCCATGATTGGAAGCTACATTTATTTTAACTTGTGGATGAGTCTAAGAAAGCACCAAGATGAGGATTTTGGTTGTGAGTCTGTGTGGTTTTTGAGGTACGACTGCTCGTAATTGTCTATTTAGATATTGGTTATTTTGCTTTCCTAATTGTTTTAATTTAAGATCTGATAATAAAACATAAAAAGGAGAGGAAAAGAAGGAAGGTCTCCTACATGTAACCCAAATCAAACCACAGGTTTTGACTAGCAGAAGGACTATATTTAAAGATTCTTACTGGAAGAAAGACAGCGTAATGGCAACATCCAAGAAACGTAACTATGGCTTTGTTTTCAGTTTCCTGTTAATGCTTGGCAGCAAGGTGTTAGAAAGTTTCCACTTGATGACAGCAAGAAGGTCTTACACCGAGGTTCAAAAGCAGAGGTGGGATCTCGAAAAGAGTAAGGGCAATAATGAGTGAGGCTGGAGGGCTAGGAACTATTGTTTCACATGATCTTAATGTGTTTGAGGCCAAACAAATTTAGCATTATGAATTGTGTATCATTTGAACTGTGAACTGTTGATCTAGTAATTGCTGAACAGTGAAGAGGGATTTAGGACACCCAAAGACAAGACTGAGACTCTGTCTGTGATTTTGGGTGACTCATTAATCTACCCCATGGTTCAGTTTCACGGTTAAAAAATAAATGTAGTGATTTCCCTCATTCTCTAGTTGGCCAGATGATACAGTAATAGAGCACATAGCAAGATAGGATTTCATCATGGTCTTTAGTCAGTAATAAATTATGTCTTGCAGCTCCACAGTGAAGTTGAAAATATCCTCTGAGACATGGAGAGAATCACAGTTCCTGTGGGTGGCACAGCCTGGGGTGAGGAGAAGAAATCCTAGATCTGATTTACTAGAGAGGGTTCAGAAGAGCCCAGCTTTTCCAGCACAGCACCAAACAAGGATGATGTTGCCCAAATTCTCTCTGTTTGGCAGGATATTGGTGTCAAACTCACCCCTCCCTAAAACCTTCCTCTTGTACTGCATATTTGCAAGCAAAGAGAGTCACAGTATTGAAAACAGCTCCACAGTAGGTAGTGCATTTAATTTTACTCCTGTTGGGAATGGTCAGTCTTTTTGGCTGGGGATTTAGCTACTGTTTGCCTTTAACTGGATGGGTAGAGCTGCAGCAATGACAGAGAGAGTGACAGGTTTTCACTTTTGCATGGAGCTGTCTGACATTCATGTACACACAATATATACGTTTTCTCTGCTACAAGTAAAAAGAGTGATCTGATTGTCCGGTGTGGATTTTTGGCTGGAGGAAAAGGAGGAGGAGAGAAGCAGAAGGGTGGGTCAATAACACATGACTGCTGAGATCTTCTCCCTTGTGTGGAAGGTTTATGGCTACAGCACAGGCTATTCTGAGACCCCTTATATGGTTTGGATTTATTTTTAATAACCTTCCCCTTTGTGTGTTTTTATATTACATTATCTTGCTGGTAAACTTCTTTTGTGGGAAACAAACAACCCATACTCCATCCCAGACCTCCCTTGCCATGCTTTCTTAAGTCTGTCTTGAGAATATTTTAAGACAAGGCAGTTAAGAAATCTATGCTATAAAAGCAGAAAACACACCATCAGCTTCAATTTCTTTCTCTGTCCCACAGCCTTAAAGACACAAGAACTTCTTTGGGATGGGGAGCAAAGGACATGGAAGTTAATTGGGAAGGGGAAGTAAGTGGGTGTAGCATTAGTAATTCTTACTCTGCCATTATCTTCCTCACACAGTTCTCTTTTGTCTAAGCTTTCTTTTTTGCATCTGCCTTTGCGCAGATAGAGGAGCAAGAAAGGAAAAGAAAGCTAATCAGATACTGCAATCAAAAGGTCTTTTTGATGAAAGTTATTCCCAAGGTCAGGCGCTGTCCTGATGGTTTGGAAGATAACAGGCTACAGATCTGTTGCCTTTACCTGCTCAAGAGCACCCTGCTCTCGCAGACAATGACTCAGTTGTTGCGATTGCTCAGCTTTTCTTTTTCTTTTTGTGCTCTGACTGCAGCAAAGCTGCTTACTCGTGCTGCCTGCGGCGATGAGAATAGTTACCCGCAGAGGCAGTGGATGCGAGCCGGCAGTCCTTGCAGCGAGCACATGGAGGAGCCAGAAAACCGTAACAATTATGTTTGTGATCTTGTTAAGCTGACGCCAAGCGAGGGCTGTAGGGCAGACCGAAGTCTTCCTGCACTGACCAATGGAGTTTTGTTATCTGTACCATGGATGTGGAGAGAAGACCTGTAGGTGAATCATGGAGGATTTAAAGCAGAGTGCCAGCTGCTGTTTGGAGACCATGCCATGGTTCTCCTACAGCAAAGCGATAAAGAAAATCCAAGGAGTTTTAAAGTCTTTTCTAACCCCCAACTACATTTCTCCATGGCACAGGATCTTAACAGTCATGCTAAAAGATCTTGGGAGCAGAGGTCTTCTTACAAAATAGAGGCAAAGATTCACTAGAGAAAGGGCATAGAGTGAAAGTCAGGCACAGATGAATAAACAAAGTAGGAAAAGCAGGTAACAAAAGAGAAGCAATTGTCATCAGCATTTGTAATGTTAGTCATGGAGTGACTGTGCATGTCGAGTTTTGAGTCAGTTTGTCACAACTTATTTGTTTTGGATTGTTCTGATTAGACATTCTTTAGTGACACCCTCAAATTTTTGAGACTTTGGGCTTTAGCCTTTTTATTCCATCACTTTATTATTTTCTCACTCCTCCTCACTGCAGCAGATTCTGATGTATGAACTTGGCCCTCATGTTTTAGGAGCTCTGAGACTGCTGAGTATTTATAAAAACAGCATGCATTTCTCTAGGATATTCATCTGAAGAGTTCAAAGTTCAACATACCATTCATTCTCACATTCTTTCTAGGAGATAATTCATTGAAGAAATGAACTACCTAAAGCACAAAGAGATGAAGAAACTGCCCAAATTTTAACATCACCAGATATGCTTGCTATATCTCTGGTTTGTCATCCCTCATCTGTAATCTTACTGTTGTAATTTTAATTATTTTTTAAAATTTGTTATCTTTCCACATTCTGATTTCCAAGTTGTCATTTTTAGAAGTGAACCCCAGATATTTTCTTATTGCTGCTTTTGAAAACATCAGAGTGCTAAAAAATAGTGTGTTTTTGTTTAGCAGAACGTTTTCTTCATCTTAACTTTTATTGTTTCCCTTGAGTTTCCTTGGACTGGAAAATAGATGCCATAAAAGGATAAAATGTCACCAGACTAACTTTAAAGAACATCAGAAGATGAGGTGGTACATCAAAATGCATATGAACCTTAAACATTTTCTATTTGTTTTACTGAACTCTGATAGTCATGTGAACGGAGAGTTCATTTGTAAAAATTTAGGTGTCTTCAAAAGACTTTACACCTGCAACTAGCAGTAGAAAGAAGTTTAAATAACAGTACTAAGTCAGGGGAAAGGGAAAAGAAAAATAATGTCTGTATTTATACACCATACGTGAAAGGAAAATATTTTAGAAAAAAACAAACTGGGTTTCTAGCAAATTAACTGAAAATATTTCAGTCAGGTTAGAGGTTTCACTTGTGGAACTTGCAGATATGAGCAGAGGACTCTGTCCAGCAGAAAGCATAAAAGTATCCTAGACTAAAAATAGAACTGTATCTACTGGAGCTGAAGTCAGACCTGGATGGATCATTGCCATCACGCAAAGAAGAAATGGAATGGGTACAAAACCAATTAGCCCTGCCCTGAGGTCTGAACACCTGCCAAACATGCAGCCTTCCTTCATCACTCAGTCCTGAATTTTGTCATGCTTCTGTATGTGTCACACCAAATATTTGCCAGAGGAAACTAATGCTGCTGCCAAATGGAAATAAAACTTGTGTATTTATGTAATTTTGTTTTCTTCCTTCACTACTTTGCTACTAGACCCTCCCTACCCCCCTGCTCACACACATTAAAACAGAGGAGAGCTTGGGCACACTCCACTCCTGTTTGCCCTGGGTGTATGGAGTAGCATTTTAGTTTTAATCTTCAACCTACCACAGAATTGTCGGTGAAGGCATCAGGGTTATTCTCATAAATGAACTTCTCCACTCTCAGCTGACGTAATTTGAACATCTTGGATCCTTTGTTAGTGAGGAGAGAAAGCTCTTCTAGCATCACATCTCTGGGGATGCTGATCTTCTTCCCCAGGTTCAGCTTGGACACCTCTTGTGGCATAGCTGCAAAACATATACAGTGGGACACTTTAGGGTACTCTAGTCCATGTATTTTGTCTGTTGCTTCCTAGCATCAGTAGTAACTTCAAAGCACCCAAATTCTCTTCTAAATTAAGATTTTAGGAAATTATCTGTGCACCAAGTTTTTACATTGATGACACTTTGGATATAGATGTTTTAAGATTTAATCTGGATTGCAATCAAGGCAAATCTGCAGAGAGAAGTTGCATAGGGGTGGAGATAGATGGGTGTCTCCCACATCTGAAGCATCTCAGTCAGTGCAGCAGGATTTCTTAGTACTGCCTCAAATGACTACTTTTCCAAACCTCTAAAACCTTCCTCATGCAGTTAAAAGTAAAGAAAAGATAAGGATATCACAGTTATTTAAAAGTTACCCTACTCAATACACACATATTCTGTAGAAAGAAAAATGTTCCAGGTTATATTCTTCCTGCTCTATTAACTTCTTTAAGAGACTTTGTCTTTTTCAGCTAATGAGTGCTGGACTCAAAGAAACTCTCTCACACAGAGAGAAAACAACTATGAGACAAAGGTTATAAGAGAGAGAACAACATAGAATATATCTAGGCACTGCAATATTGATACCTGTAAAAGATCATGTTTTCTATCCATTTACACTGATGTACATCCAAATTAATGCTGCAGGAGAATACAAGTTTACAGAGTGCAGTCTAGGTCAACTTTTGACCTGAGTGTGTGCAATTCTTTTCAGCTGTAAAATAGAAAATGTGATGTGGTTGAAGGCTGGGCTTCAGTAAAATTTGTGGCTCTGCCTCCTGTTTCACTGCATGTCTTGCTTTGGGAGTTCAGTCAGACAAGGTGTGAAATTTTAAGGGCCAAAATTCAGGTTAAAATTCAAACAATTCTTACATGTGCAGTTGTGCATATCTTACCTTCGTGTGTCAGCTTCCCAATGAGTTTAGTGGACTTTTTCCTTTTAACAGGAGCAGGAGTCCCTGCAAGGGGCATTCCCACAAAGGGTTCTCTGCTTTGCTCTAAACACACAAGGAAATGGAGAATGAAACACTAGAAATGTATTTCTTGCCTCTCTTTTAGTTGCCATCTACAGGTAAAAGATACACAGCCTTCATTTCGCACACAGGTTCTTTTCTATCCCTTCCCCGTGATGGAGCTAGTGAAAGGTATCATCCCACAGAGTATCATCAGCAGGCCGTTGTGGGGTTCTCTGGAGACTCAGCATTCTGACACAAAATATGGTAGCAGATCACAGCAGAAGCATTGCCAAGATGCCACATAGCATTGCCATCCAAAAGAGCCATTTTAATTGCAACAAAGCAGTCTCCCAGAATCCACGTGTGCCGTAGGGATACTCTGTTATCATCTTGTGCTGCAGTAACAGAATGCCACTTTGAAAATTTGCTCTACGATGCCATGTTATAACAACATGCAGTTATCATTAGATGGTAATATCTGTTTTTGGATAAAGATTTCAGGTCTGTCCATGAGTTATTGGAAGCACTTTGAATCATGTGCAGTTTTGGTTTGGATATTTAGATAGACCTATTAGAATTAGAATACATATTCAGAAAGCCACTAGACTGCAAGTTTGGAAGGGGAAAATAAAAAGAAACAAAACAAAATTCTAAGTAGTTCTGTCTTTTATGACTGCTACTGTTTTGTTACAGAAGGGCTGGAGGAAGAAGGCACAGGAAAACCTTTTAAAGTTGTTCACCCAATTTGCTTGAAGTCGCTTGCATCTGTATCTTATATATTGATTTTACCTCATACCATTTTGAAGGGGGAAAGAGGAGAAGAGAGAGATTTCTTCTTGTACAGTGTTCCCCATCTCTATCCCTAGATGGATGAGAGATCTAACTGAAAAGCCAGGGAAAATCGGGAGTAATCTCAGCGATTCCATTTCAGGCAGCTTCTTAGGGGTTATTACACACAATTTAAGTACAGCAAATGTCTTGCCTTTACTTCAACACTGTCCATGCCCAACAGCATATAGGGGACAGATCCCCACCTAATACAAAGCAATACAATACAAAGAAAAATGGGCAAAACCCCATTGGCTTCAGCAGCAGCAATAACTAACCACCTCTGTCCTTGTGATTCTTTGTACTTTATTCGCTTAAGATTTCAGAGCTAAAAAACATCAAACGATGAGTTGTATTTTAAAACTAGCAAGAAAACAGCTGGAACTAGGAGTTTGTATAGTACCCTTCCGATCAAGACATTTTTATCTCCTGTGTATTCTGAAGTCTTATTCCACCATTACTTCTTTTGCAACATGATTTTTATGTGATGGAGTGGTGATAACTGTTAAAAGAAGCCCAGCCACAGCAAAACAGTGCCAATCACACTGGCAGATACTCCCTTGGATTAGTTTTTCTTTCAGATTTGCAAACTTTTCCTCTTACTGAGATGCTGCCTGTGTAGTTCGCATCATAAACGAGCCCATCCTGGGGTATTCCCAAAGCGAGTGTGAGCAGGTGCAGCCATGACGCACGCGCTGCACATTCTCTTCAAGCAGCCAGACATCTGCTTGGCCATATAAAAGAAGCAGGCCCTGCTTGACAGGAAAGGGGCAATGCTGCCAGGAGACAGCGGAGGTGAGAGGTTATGGCCCATCTGATGGGTCCTAAAACTGGCAAAACAGAGAGAAATCATCTGTATGGCACAAACATGGATTCCCTGGGGCAAGGCAGACAGGGATGGCCATGGTGGGGAGCTGTGCTCCTCACACTAATTCCCAAGGAGCAGTGAGGACAAGTCCCTCCCATTCTGCTGTCCTTTACTAATCCAGCAGGACTGAAGATTGAAAAACCCGCCACACGCAATTGGTCTAGCAAAAAGAAACGGACAGCAGTCTATCACTATGGACAGGGTCCCGAGTTACATGGTACTACTGCTCTCTCAGCCCTTCCAGAAGCTGCTGGAGCCTCAGACTCCATCCTCCTCACTATCTCATACATAAAGCCAGGGCTTTTCTCCCTCAGGCCTGTCCCCTGGTTCAATTTGTCTGTCTTTTTGTGCATTGGTCTTTGCAGCAGTCATTGGTGCTGCAAGCCAAACCAATCTTTACTTCTCCAGCACCTGCTCGACACTATTTTGCTGCCCAGTCAACTCACCTCAGGCTTGCAGTGCCAGGCTCAGACCAGCTCACGCGCCTGCCCCAGAGCTCAGCAGTGGCTGCTTCCTCCCAGCCCGTCTCTGGGTGCTGCTGGGGAGGCTTGTCCAGCAGCCCCACTCTCCCAGGGTGCCTGGGTGCAGGCAAGCTCTGCCCAGCACAAAGTGCTGATGCAAAGTGCTGTGAATTTGACTCCTGAAGGCTGCTCGCACAGGCATCCTGCAGTTATTAATAGCCAAAGGCCCAGAGGGCAGAGTCTCAGATAGCACTGCTGCCATCCCTGAGGAGAGGGGAAAAGAAAAGGTTGCACCTCAGGTCTCCTGCAGTCACTGTCTCAGTGTCCAGGAAGGCCAGGCACTCCATAGGCAGCTCACTTTTTCCTCCTCGTTGTTCAAATAAACATGGAGTTCCTCTTCCTCCTCCTATTTCGTTTTGATGCAATTCATAAAACCTTCTCAATATCCTGTTTGTCAGTAATGCCTCAAAAGCTATCTTGGGTCTTGCTCTGTTTTACAGCCTCCTTCTGCCCCTTCTTAATCATTCATCCCAGTGCCCTCTAGGGTGTCATACATATTTCCTAAAATGCGTCAGAAAATACAGAAGCAAAATAATGGTATGCATGAAACAAGAAGTAGTAGGAAAAACCACCAAGTCTAGAAAGCTATTTACAGAATTCTAGGAAGTAGCTATTTACTATGTATGAGAAACCCAACTGAATCAAACAGCAAGGAAATTAATTTCCTGATAAATGACATAAGTTGGGTTGATAGCCTGCATTTGGTGCAGCTTTGTACATGCAAATAAATCCCCTTAACTCCTGTTTATTATGAGGTGACTCCCCCTCTTTTTCCTGCCTACCCAGGTGGGTTCTGGTTTTAGGATGAAGGAAACATACCTCATTTTACTGGAGTACTCAAAGATACATATACCTTTCAGCTCCTGAATAAGGCAAAAATCCTCCAGAAAACATTGTCTTGCTATTTCACATTGGAAGATTGGATCAAAATCAAGTTGTCCATTGAATAATCCTAGAGTCTAGTGAGGAGAAAAAAACCCAAGACACAGTTGCGATTATAGTAAAAAATCATCTGCACAGAGAACTGCAAGCAAAGTTGATATAAAGGAACATCAGGAGACAGCCACTTTCCTTTTTCCCTAGACTTTGCTGTTGTTTTTCCTGCACGAAATGCATATAAAACTTTCCAGTGTGATAACTGGGTTGAAAGCACTAAGTGTTAATCCCCAGTACTGTTAGGAAGGTCCTGTAGAAGACTGCTGTAACATTCCTATGGGTGATAAACAGTCTTTATATCTTGCTTGGGGTTAGGGCACATATGGCATTCTCCTGGCCTAAAGTTTCCCATTTTCCTCTTGCTTGCATCCATATAACCACTGTGTACACCTTGTATTGTGCCTATTTCACAGCTCTGATTCTCTCTCATTCATATCTACTGTAACAGCCTGATGTAAGCTTTCCACTACCCACAAGAGCACTGCATCCTTCACTGAGCTGGGATGATACACCAGAGTGATGTCCAGCCCAGATCCTGCCCTCACACTCCCATGCCAGTGATTCAGGAGCAAATCCCTGGAGCAGTGCCAGTGTAAAATAAGCACAATTAAACTGTAAACACCCACTGCCTGCTCTGGGCACCATCACAGAGCTTCATGCCTGGTGAAGGCATTTACATCTGCACAAAGCTGGAGGGTATCAAATGCTACTATCACAGCTGTCCATCTGTCCACACAGCACACCCACTCTGCACAAGTGCAGGTGGCCACAGAGGAGCTGGTCACTTGGTGTTGCCAAGCCCTGCTCACTGCAGATTGTACAAGGAGGAATATTTTTCTCACCACGTTAATTCTCCTAGATTGGTTTAGCACTGTGCTTGACATTTGGCCAGAGTGCCCGGTGTCTGCTGTGATGTCCAGTTGTGCTCCTTGAGATGCTGCTCTCCTATTCAAATTCCCTGTGTTCATCAAGGGAGACTGCCTGCCACAGGGTGTTGCATATGGAGGGACAGAGTGAGAACAAACACAATGTGCTGCTTTAGTGCTTAAAATCAGAGCCCTTTGCCTCTCCTTTCCAAAAGACGTGAGGTAGAGTTATGTCTAAATTTAAGAAGTTTCTAGCTCCATTTTGATAATCATCTGAGGAATTAATGTGATTTATATCATCAGGTGAGAAGTTGAGAAATGCAGCTACCGTTATATGGCACTTTTTTGCAGTAAGTAGACTGGTGCCAGACCCTACCTCCTCTCTACTTTCTTCCAGCAGCTGTTTTCAGACCCCTTGATAGCTGTTGTTTTGTTTCTCCAGTCATCTCCTGTGCCTTCCCGAGCACAAATTACGCCTTAGGGGAACAGTTTGTGCCAGCTGGATATCATGTGGAAACGTGATGGATTTTGAGGCATGGTGGAGCTACAAAACACGATGTAGCAGGGAAGTATGTGGTTACTCTTCCCTGTCACATGACCTCTGCTTCCTCCTACCGCAGGCAGCTGCAGAGAGAGAGAAGCTGAGCAGACTGGGAGGGAGCAGAGTGCCCCATCGTGATTGGAAGTGAGCAGGAAACAGATGTGATCCCTCTTATAAAACTCAAGAGAGACTAGAGAAAAGCAGTGGCAAGATGAAGGAAAGCATGTCTAGCATGGTGTGTGAGGATCTCAATCAGACTATGAACAGGCGTGCCCTGCAATTTGGACCAGGAGCAAGGCACACTGACAGTTCAGGGTGAGCCAGCTCCAGGAGATAAGAATGTGCTGTGGATCCCCAGCTCAAAGGGCAAGAGGCAAGCAGGGTTAGGGGCAAGGCCAAGGACCCTGAAGTCCAGATTTAAGGAGTGATGGGAACCGTGGTCTGATGGGAACAAAGCATTTGGATGCCTAGTCAAGGTCTCCTGCGAGAAGTATACATATACCAGGTGAGACATGGGACCTAAGGGTGCATCTGGAAGGAACTGAACAGAGCCTGAGCCTTGAACCTATTAGTATGGCACCAGGATTTAGGGTGATTTGTATAAAGCACTCTTGTGTCTGACACTTAAGCACCAAGCCACACCTTAAACTGAGATTCTTCCCTCCTACTCTACCTTCACATAAAATTATGTCTTTATTTTCCGTTACCACACTGAGAGCTAAATCCTGCTCCTTCCTCCTTTCTATGCACAGTTTCTCCTGAGACATAGGAATGTCTAGTTCACAAGTCTAGAAATGTCAATTGTGGGTCTAGCAGAGACTTCACTTGTGTCCTGCCACGGTGCCAGGTTCAACAGGTCAATGGCTTTTTGCTCTGGGAATATTGTACCAACCTGCTATCCCTGCCATAAATAATGCAATGAACTCAGCATAGAGAAGAAGATATCTGTTATTTTACCCACTCATGCTAGTCAATGCTAATGGTTTTAAATCACTACAAGCTGTGCTTGAGCTGGTCTAGTTTTGTTTAGGGTAAAAGGGTTTACCTGGAGTGTGATGAGGTTTGGTGGCTAAATTCAATCCTTGCTTAAGTACATGGAATTTCCATTAATGCCAGTGGGGTAGTATATGTGCTGCCTGTAGGACTTTTCAGCACTTCAGGGAGTTTATAATCATACAAGAAACTGTCTTTATCTCACTGTGATCACCTCCCTCTTTCCAAATATACCCTTTGTTTACGTAGCCTGAGGAACAGCCTAAACAGAGCTTTGCCTTCTCTGACACGTATCTTCAAAATTAATTTCTTTTTGCACTGCATTCTTATGCACCTAATTTCAAATGGTCTAACTTGAAGTTATCGATGCCTACAAACTCATTTCAGGAGCAGCACATGAAATCTGCCTTATTACACTGCTAGATGGACATAAGCAGTACTTCAGAGAAGCATCATCAGCAGGGCTGTCTCCAGAGCACATTTTCATTATGTAGAAGTCAGGAAAACAGCATTAGTCTTCACCATTTTAATTTTTCAAAGCTGGAGAATTAAACCTTGCCCTTGCTTTCCTCTTCTGCTGATGCCCAGAACTGATCTGTCTTGAAAGTATTCATAAACAGCAGATTCCAACGATTCAATCTGTTCTGAAAAAAAGTTGCAAAACTCTTGATTTGGCGCTTTTTTTCTGGTTATTGTGATGATGATGATGATGATGATAATGATATATAATTTTTGTTATTGTAAAATATTTCATGTATTCTTAACCTGTTCCAGTTTACACAGAAATCAGGGAGATTTGTCAGTACTTAGTAGCACCAAAATAGGAGAAACAGTAAATGCCAGGCTCTCTCATGCCACTAAGTGGGCTTAATGCACGCTAAGACGTAGGACTGGGACAGAAATATGTAGGATTTGACCACAGAGCTGGAGTGTGTGTGGAAATAGCTGCCGTTCCCATGGTGTGCTTGCTGGGCAGCCTGTCTGCGTGACCCACATGCAACCATCCAGGAATCCCCTCCAAGCTGCAGCAAGCCCCTCACTGCCAAAACTCTCTGGTATGAGCCTGACCTTCTCCTCTGGTATGTGGGACTGAGCAACACCATATGTGAACGTCAAAAGAGGATAGATTAGGAAGAAAGGACTTCCTAAGATTTTAAACCCTCCAGACTTAACACCACATCAGGCGAATGCCAAAACCCCAGGTAACTCAGAGAAGAACAGTGGCAACATCTAGTGGCCGTTGAAGCTATAGGTCTGTGCTGTCGGGGAATAGCCTTGTCTTTCCTGTATGCCACATTCTTCCCTGCAGTGGTCTTTGCTGCACATTCTCCTTCCATCGGGTGTGACTATTTGGGGGTAGATAACGCCACAAGGCACTTTACTATTTTCTGGTTTTAAACTTCTCTCTAAGGTGGGTACTGAAGGCCAAGTTAATCCCTAGCCTGCTACATAGCTGTTTAGTAATCCTTTGGCTTGGCAGGCTCCTGTTCCACCTTTCAAAATCTGTTTGTCTGGCTCCTTCTGACATGATCTGCTCTGAGAGGAAATGACTCTCACTTGAGAAGGTTGTAGAGGTTAACAGGGAATTTAATCAAGAGCCCTGGATACAGCAACTGTCCTGCAATGTGTCAAACCATCTGGAGTAGCTCATAATCCTACTATGTCAGATTTATTAAGCAAAACAAGATGCAGTCCTAATCTGCAGCCTGTGCATCTGTATACTTACTTTTTCGGGAGCTGTGCTTCTGGTTGGACAGAAGCTCAGGTTTGGCATCAGCAAACATTGCTGCCCCTTTCTGCATTTTCTGATGGCAAGTCGATCAGAAATATGCTGGATAGTCCTAAAACCTACCTCCAGACCACTGCATAAGGAAGACTTCCTTGCAATTAATCTGACAAGCATCCACAAAATTATACTTGGACAAATGTTCAGAGCCTGCAGTCTAATCCTACAGCTGATCCCAGTGTCTTTTGCAGTGCTTAGGAATTGCTATCTGTGAGTGAGATATGTCTGGGAAAGGCAGCCTGCTAACGCTTGTCCTAAACTGAACACGATGAACCTCTCAGGATCCAGAAACTGTAGACTTTAACATGAATTGGCTTAATCTTAGAGTTAGGATTAGATTTGGAGCCTGAGAATACAATGGGATGTATTTGTTTTTCTGACTGACTTGTTTTTCTGATATCTGGGTTAATATTAAGTTGAATTGTTCAATGCAAGTTTATATTTGGATTTCTCAGAGCTGACCAACTTCCACTGATACTGATTTACAAGCGGAGGGTAGGATTTAGGTCAGAACAGGCTGAGGGGCAGTGATGGGGCAGGCCAGCTCGGGCTGGTCCACAAATGTCTTCAACCTGTCAGTGAGTGAGTGTTTTATAGTCTGTAGTACCAAAGTTTTGGATCTCACTTAAGTTTTTGCTTGCATGGGGCTTATTAAATGTGTAGGGGCTTAAAGCCCATCCTAGGTGTTTTTATTGCTGAGACATCCCATCCTTTTTTGAACTCCTTATATTCTTTTATCCTTAGCAGTTTGTTGGTAGTGCTAAATGCATGTGCTGTACACATAGCAATTCCTCCTGGGTGCCAAGCAAAGAAAGTGACAAAAAGCCATGTGTAAAGTGCATATCACAAGTTTATTTTTCTGCACAAACAAATAGAAAGTGATTGTAAATTGGAAAAAAAAAAAAAGACAAAACAGAAAAGGAAAAAAGGTATTTCCATAAACAAAGATGCCAACTCTGTTCATCTAGGGTCACATCTTTCACCAGGCAGAGCACTGCTGCTGGGCTCCCATTTTCAGAGCACTGATGGGTGGAAAAGGGTCTAGTAGGGGGTGCTGGATATTATAGCAGAAAGGGAGCATATTCTTTATGAGGAACAATCTTGCCTCACACTGTGCTCGTGTCTGGTGATCAGTGACTCATCACACCAGTCTCTTCTGAGATGCTTCCTCCCAGGTTGCTGCAGGATCTTGAGGTTATCTCTGGTAAGTGTTCCCATATATTGAGAGGGAAAGGACTGTTACCTCTGAAGCAAAGATAAAACCCCTGAATTGCCATAACTGTAATGTGTATCCTGCAGCATGCTAGAGAGGAGGGATGATAGGCAGTTTTAAATCAGAGCCCATGAAGACATCTTCAAATGCTTAATAAGGGAACACTGGGGTTTGGCCTACCATTGCAGCTTATAACTTAGCAGGTGAGAGCTAAAACTTGTGAAACAACTGTTTATGTCTGTGCTTGTTCAACAGCTGAGGAATTAGACATTTGGAGAGGCTCAAGACAAGCTTACATGTTTCAAAAGTATTCCTTGTAACCTCACCTGTGACCTTTCTAACAGGCCAGACACAATATTTTCATGAGCAGACATTAGCAGAGCTGCTTAAAGCCAGCAGTAGTTCAGGCTTCTTCCTTAAAACTTAACAGATGCATCTCAATATTATTACTCGTCTCATGCTACTTGCAGCCTTATTTGGGATACACCACGAGCACTGTAGGCCTCATCTGCAACACCCTCTGCTTCTGCAGATCAAGTCCTGTGTCAGCATAGGATCCAGAAAAGTTTGTGAGGGGCTGAAATCCATTAAACTACTTTGGTTTTGCATCTAAACATAGCTTTGAACCACAGATGTAAGTAAAATGCAGGATTCCCAATCCTCCCTCTTTTCCTTGCTCTTGTATTTAATATTTGTTCTCCAAACAATATTTGTTTTCTTCAAACCTAACTTTTTTCATCTCTTGCCCATTACATTATCAGAAATGGTGGGGCAAATGCAGTTATTCCACTCACTTGGATCATGATATCTAACACTGAATGGTGTTTGGCAATCACTCCTCAGCAGAAATCATTGTCTCCCAGGAATCTGTAGTGGGATCACCAAAATACTAAACCCATGCAATCTCCCTTACATACTAAGGCCAGACTTCTCTATTTTCCCAGTGGCAAAATGAATTTCCTGAGACTTTCAGGCCCTGAGAGCACTTAACTTTAGGGGCCTGAGTGAAAGGGATACTGGAGTAAGATTCAGACTTTCTGAGATTATTTCTTGACTGCAGAATTATGTTGAGCACCCTTTCTCTGGTCCGCACAACCCCTCTCTACACCTGAGTTCAGTGATGCTTTCAGCCTGGGCTAGCTTGTCTGTCTAAAGCTAATGGCTTAAATCACTAGCCAGTGACAGACAACACTCCACAAGGAGATGAGAGACAAAGCTTTTGGAGCACTGCTACTCCTTGAGTTCCTTTGTACAGCTTTCCTAGATAAAATTGAAGATTCTTCCCTCCATGTTCGGGAAGAGTCACAGAGATTCAGTTTGCACACAGGTCTGGTTTTTTTTTTTTTCAGAAACGCTGGCAATGCAATGCAGTACAGGATGAGTAAGAAAGCAATCATCTGAGATAGGTTTTGTAGCATGGCTGCTCCCCTTCACTGGAGCTAAGTGGATTCTGGTGATCTGAATTTACTCTGTGGTGATGATTTCTCCTAAGACATCCTCTCTGGGGCTTTTCAGGGACACAAACAATCTCCTCATCAGTTCAGGTAGGCTGCTACAATGTCATACAACCACGTGCAGCACCTCTTCTGACTCAGCCACACCTTTGTCTATTAACTCAAGGCATTCCCATGGCTTTTCTTACAGTCCTCTCCCGTGGTTGATAGTGTGGCAAGTGAGGTGTAAGTTCTGTCCTCCTCTCTCCCGAGCATGCTCATTATATGTTTCAGGGCCCCTAGGAATGTGCACTGCAAACACAGGCCTGCAAAAAAGTCCAGCCAGAGTGTGAAGGATTCAAAGCCAGAATTGTGTATTACTTCTCCTTTTCTCTCATTCTTTCCCTCCCAAGCTTGTCCAGGATTAGAGCTGCTAGTTAGGTTCTCCAGCCTTCTTCTTCTTCATGGGAGAGCACACATGACAAATCTCCAGGTGCTCAAGGAGAAAAGACTTTCGAGCTTCCAAGAAACAGTAGAGCCCCAGCTATCATGAAAAAGCTACACATCATAAGCTCCTGCTGTGCAGAGGAAAGTTGGCTCAGATTTAGTGTGAAACAACACTAGCTGCACTGCATACAGACTGCTTCAGACTCATTTGCATTCGTTTTTTCCTCCCCAGAACCTACACTTTTGTATATCCAAAGTTTGTGCTCAGTCCAGTCAGAGAACAGCTACTGCTTGAAGGAGAGGAGCAAGTCTCATGAGATGGAGACTTGTCTCAAGGAGAGAGGGCTGTGAGACCCTCATTCTGCCTCCTGTACACATTCCTGAGGGTTTATCAAAAGGCTAAAATCCTGACCCAGAAAGAGGTATCAAACCCTTTCCAGGCAGCTGGGGCATCTGCTGTGTTTGGAGCCAGTGTTTCAGGAGCAATGCTTTCTTGTTGGACTTGTGGGATCACACTGGAAAAGTGGCTGCTGGCAAAGGAGGACCACAAGCAGAAAGTAAATGGTGGGGGAGGTGTAAACTGGAGTTTAGATGACATGCACACACACATGCACAGTCCTTACTAATATGCTGAATTCTTCCTTGAGAAGGCAGTGCTTTCTCCCTGTATGCTTGTAGTGTAGGGATTGAGTTAGAGACTAGCCTGGGACATTCAAGGAATAACCAGCACTGTTTCCCCAGCATCACCAGCAAACTGAGCTCTGTATGTGTGTGAGTACAGATCCTCTGGGATTCTCAGAGTACTTCAGTTTTTACCAAATAGGCCCCACAATAATACGTAAGTCATTTAGTATGAAGTTTTACTTGTGACTTTCTGTTTTCCTGACCTCTACTTCCATGCTGAGAATGCCTGTAAAGGCCCTCTCTTTTCCCCTCATAAAGCTTTCAGCAAGTTTTATGTCGTGACCCATTTCTAATCTAGCCCCACTTCTGTCCTAAACTAAACAAAAAGATCATGTGCAAATGCATATTCAGTCCTGCCTCCTTTTAAAGCTAACTGTACTTTCTCCCATGCAATCCACCTTTGTACTTACAGTATCCATATCCTGTTCAGTGGGACTAATGCTGCAGGGCCTTTCTTTGTGCCAGCCAGGCACTGCCTGAGCTTAACTTTGACTTTGTGTATCCTTAAAAATGGATACTTCCTTCTGCAGTTCCCACAGCTGGTGATAGCCCCACCAAGTCCTCTCAAAGCCCCTCTTTGGCAAACTACTTCCAGACCTGATAGTGGTATTTAGTAGCAGCTAGGATGACTCTCCCTTTTACCCCCGGCCCTGGTGACTGAAGGAACAGGCACACATGGCCACTCTTGGGCACAGGGCACACTGCCCACATGTGCATGGGCAAACACCACTCAGCTCTCTTGCCTTCTTTCCCATGCCTCCACAGAGGGAAGTCTGGGAGAAATGTCCCAGGTGAGGCCTCACTTGTCCTTTCACTCCCTGCTGATAGTTTCTGGGTGCATGTGTATGTGCATACAGAAGTGAACGTGTACACACTGGGAGGATCAGAGAAGAAAAGTCTAATGGGAAAGCTGGGGTTTCTGTTCTGTAATCCCACCTCTCACCCTTTCTTCCTGGAAAGCTCTTGCCTCTTAGTTTCCTTCCATGCAGGCATGATTCCAAAGCCCTTGGGAAAGGAAAACTACTGCTTCCTGTGTGTCTCCATGTGAGAAAACCCCTGCCATTCACCCCCTCTGGAGGTGGGTTTTGCCGCTGTGTACAAGTTCCCAGTCTTTGTGTACCACACACATACTCTCTCTCCACATTCTTCCTCTTGCTGTAGCCACAGCCAGTAAGCCTTTCCATGAAGTATCCCATCTGAGACCAGGGGGAGGCTGGGGGAGGGGGTGGTGCAGAAGGGCAGTAATTTTTTGAGGGTTTTTTTCTTCATTTTGTGTCACTCATCCCAATGTACTGAGCTGACATGAAAGGCAAAACAAGCGCTATCTCTGAGGGGCCACAGACAGGATGGGAGGGGTGCCTGCCTCAATGATGGCCAAAACTTGGCCTCCACACATTGGCCTGCATCCCTGTTCTTGCTGCTGAGAATTTGGGCCTGGCCACCTGAAACCGAGAGGCAGAGGCTGAATTTGGAGAAGGTCCCTGTCCCACCTGTCCAGGCTCTGGGGAGCTCTGATACAGCTTAGGGGAGGGGCTGAGCTCCACCTGGAAGGGTGCCGGTGTAGCAGGGGCAGAAGAGGCCATTTCTGTTCTCCACAATGGCTCATCCAGCGTGGTGGCTGAGCGGGGCACAAGAACAGTGGGTGCCAGGCTGCTTGAGGCTGGCATGGGAGCCGGAGTGGAGAAGCGACGAATCTCCTGGGTCTTGGCTATTTTCACAGGGACCTGCTTGGCTGCCGTGAAGGATGAGCTAGCCTGCAGGGTTGGCTGACCAGGAGTATTCTGAGTGCTGGGGCTTGGGGGTTCCCCAAAACAGAACATGGCTGACTTTAATTGATAGGGCTGGTGGCGCATTAAATCAATTACCTTGATCCCTGATTTCTGACCAGGTGCCTTTTTCACTTTGCTCTCTGCTTTGCTAGCCTGAGATTTGCTGGCTGCCAGGGGATAGAAAGGGGAATGCATTGGGTTATAAGCTATTGGAGGGGGAGCCCGGATGTTGGGTGAATATTTCCAGCATGAGGGTAGAGAAGGGGATGGAGAGGGGGTTCTGGGCTTGTACTCTGTCTTCGGTGTTGTTTCCACCACAAATTTGTCCATGCGGCTCTGGCGTTTGGCAAAGAGCTCTGCCCCCTTGCCTTTAAGCTGAGGCATATCCTGGGCCCCATTTACCAGTCCAGCATCTTGCTGAGGCTTGGGAGCCACTGGAGGTGGGGTCTTGAACTTGCGGCCTGAGGACTGCATGAAGTTGCAGGCCTCAGCACCCAAGCTGAGGAAGTCCTCCTCAGGCCCAGACTCAAAGCCTGCCCCAGGGTGGTCACCTTTTGGCTTCTCATCCAGGTTCTGCACCAGAGACAGGAGCTCAGGGTTGGGTGAATTCTTCTTCTTCTCTTCAATCTTACTGAACATGGGTTTCTTGTTGCCCCGTCGGCGAGCCTCCTGTAGGATGCCTGTGCGGGGAGCTGGCACAGCAATTCTCTGCTCCCTGGAGGTTAAGGGCTCCGAAGGAGGTCGTGGCATTGCTGGAGTGATGGCAGGAGAAGGCTGTTTTGGCACAGGGGAACTGCTTCTCATGTGCTGTGATGGTGCTGGACTAATGTACAGTGATGAAGAGGCTGTTCCAGGGACTCGTGGCTGGGATGCTGTGGAGGCCATATCCCCTCCTGGCTTTGAGGGAGTTGACAGAAAGATAGAGGTGGTCGATGTCCGGGCAGTGTTGGCAGAAGGCTTAATCTCTGAAGCACTTCCTCCCCCTTTTGGCTGTGACTCCAGTGGTGATGTTGGTCTTCCTGGTGCAGGAATATATAGAGATGTGGAGGAGCTGACTGGACCACGCTGTGTTGGCACTGGTGCATTGGCAGGTGTTCCTGGAGCCAGAGGTGAGAAAGGGGGAACCACCGTGCTTTGGCCACCCAGACTTTCAGTGGGTTTTTTGGGTGCAGATGGCCTAAAGATGACAGAGGATGTTGCTGGACGTTGGCCAGAAAAGCCAGGAGTAAAGGGCCGTGCAGACCTGTTGAACATGCTTGTTGAACTTGCAGAGAAGGGGTCGGGGGTGCTTGGGGGAGGCGGGAAGAAAGTGGGGCTGGGGGCAGTCAGGAGCTGAGTGGGGACAGTGGCTGGCTGCTTGCCGGGCACTTGCACACCTTCCAGGTGGATGCTGAGGGGCACATTGTCTGCCTTCTCTGGCACAGGCATATCTCCGTTCACTGTGCCCTGCTTTGGCTGGGCAGCTGGGGCAAGATCTGGGCTCTTCTGCACTGGAGTTTTCTCAACTGTGTACTTCCCAGCCCGTTCCCTCTGCTGCTCAAATAATCGTGCTCCTTTACCTGAGGCCTCACTCAAACCTTTTTGCTTCTCTTCCTTCTGTTGAGAGTCAGATTTGGACTTCTCAATGTCTAGGTAAGTGTTGTCCCAATCTGAGTGATTAGTTAGGCTTCGGGCATCAGAGAAACCTTCCTCATCAAATTCAGATTCGCTAGTTGGAAAAACTCCGTCTTCCTCCTCGTAAGAGCGGTCTTCATCAACACTGCCAAAGCTTACCAGTGTATACTTCTTAGCCCTCTGCCTGCGTTTCTTAAACATCAGCACCCCCTTGGAGTGGGGGTTGGGTGCATCTGTCAGCAGGGATGCAATGGTTCTGCACTTGGTTTTGGCTTCTTTCACGTTCTTTTCCTGGATGCTCTCGTGGCGGTGGAGCTCTGAAAGAGATAGAAAGAGGCAGTCTCAGATCAGAAAAGGTTGGGTGGGCAAAGGTGGACAGTGAACTGGCTATAGGCATTCTAGTGTACATAGGAAGAAACACGCCTCTTGCCCTTCTTTTTCATTCCTACTTTTGCTGATGATAGTGTTTTTATAAACTGTTGGTAGAAATTCAGGAGCAGTTTTCTCTCCCCCTGCAAACACAATAGAAGTTGATGCAGGTGTGGGGAGGGAACACTTCTCACTCTGATGGCCAGTCTAGGTTTCCTCATCAGACCTGGGATTTCCTATTTCTGAAGCATGTGTCCAAGAGTCCCTGACATTTTTACCATGCATGCCTTTGCTTGCGGGAATTTTTACCATTTATTTATCACCCTGAAGTTGGAGCCCTGCTTTCTGTAGACGTTCCTCCAAGCATGTAGAGGACTGCACGTATGCAAAAGGAGAGGTGCTCTGCAGGCACAGCAGGGCTGCTCCTGATCTGAGCCCTGCAATGTCAGCTACAGTCAGTGTTGTGCAGCAGCATCGTGTGTAGGGCTGTTTGCTGCTCTGCAGCAGCCTTGCCACTGCAGGAGGCAAAGGAAGCATGATTTCACCCTTGCTGCAGTCCCTTCCCTGTGCCCCATGCCTGGCAAGGAAGAAGAGTATTTGCTCCTGAGCAAGAATCCCAGATCCCCACAGCTGATCAGCCAGGCCAGAAGGATATCCACTTAGACAGGCTTGCTTGGAAAAGTCAGCACTGGTTGGGACACTGGCATGAAAGTGTGGGATAATCATTTTCCACCTGCTCTGTGGTCAGTAAAGCCCCAGGGAGGAACATGGTGTCCTCTGTCTTTGTGTGCAGGGAAAGCAGGTGATGAACAAGATTCAATAGTAAAACCAAACTTGTCTGCCCTAAGGAAAGTATGGACATGCCTTGAATCACTGTTGAAGTGACAGCACTAACCTTGCACAGAAAAAAAGCCCCACGTACTTAGACTAATTTGTGATGTCTTTCATTTCACCCTTTTCCATTGTCTTCTTCCCAGCATGATAGTACAGATGAAACAACCATCCACTGTACGCATCTAGTAATTTGTCAGAAAAACACCTTGTCCAGCCCTGACATTCCCAAGAAAGACATAATAAATTATGCTCTGCTGAAGGGAGAGGAGAGGAGAGGAGAGGAGAGGAGAGGAGAGGAGAGGAATCACCCAGTGAGAAAATTATGTTTAAGGAATAAAAAAGTAGAAATAATTTTAAAAAAAATATTTGAGAAACTGAGAATATTTTGAAACTATTCGGACTCATTATTTCCCTTAAAATTGTTTTCAGATAAACATCTAGTATCTTTACAAGTATCCTGATACATACAATGGATAGATGCCATGAATATATTAACTATTTTGTTGCTCAGTACTGAAATTTCTCTTTGTCATACCAAGCGAAAAATCATCTGAGAAACGAATGATAACCTGAAAGTGGTAAGGATATGATGATTATTTTATATATCGTATAATATTCTGTGGGTTGTAGTCTATAGAGACCTGCAGAGCTCCTTGTCATCCTACAATTCTCCACATCAGGTTTTACACTGTATTTCTCTATACCTGCATTTGCTTGGTATTACCTTATTTTCAAAGGGACAGAGGGAATTTTCAAAATAAAGAGAAAACAAAGCCACAAAGTGCCAGTGATGTTGGAAAAGGCTAAACTTTGGTATAAGACTCAATTACGTCCTCATCTCATGTGGAAGTGCATCTTCACATTTATGTCGTAGTGAAATAGTACACTTCTGGGATAAAGCCAGTTTACATATCACTCAGTCCCAGAGAACACTGCCAAGCACAGAGTAACAGAGCCCTGAGGTTTGGAGATGGGACAAAAAGTTCATGTTTATGTCACCAGGGGAAAAGCAGCAAGAGAAATAGGTAAGACAAAAATGTTGCTGGCTAGCTCTTGAAAATCCAGTCCTGCTTCTCCTCCTCTGAACCAAGATTCTCTAGTTCATACAATAACTCTGAAATTATTTCCTCATTCCTCAGACCTATTTCATTATCCATGCACATAATAGCTACAGGATCGCTCTGAAAGCCTTATCTGCCCTTACCAGAAGGATGTGGCTTATATCAGTCGACATGGAGTCACACAACACCCTTTCCCATTACTGTGGACTGTTTAGGAGCGTGAATGTTTTACAGTGTAAATAACATTATTCCTTATTCCTCTTCTAATTCTGGCTGTCCACAGTAAAATACAATAAACTAATTTCAGTCAGTAGAGGTACTGCTGTCTGGGCTAGTCGCTGACCCACTGCATTAATTCTCAATAGTATGCAGCAAGGTTAAATGAAATCACCAGCTTCCCAAGAGCAGCATATCTTGTGGGGTAATTTCAGTGAGGGTGGATGCCTTTCAGGCATTCTGCATCTGTAGCAAGGAGTATTCCTATATTGTTAGTTGTTTGGAGATTTTTTT
>VZTF01009747.1:91059-122724 GCA_013397755.1 Cnemophilus loriae | reverse complement strand
GAGACATTTGTACCTGCATAAGGCTGATCCAAGCTTGAGAAAGTAGAGTCCAGACCTGGAGAACTGGGCATGTCACAAAGCCCATTTAATTCACAACTCCCCATAAACAGAAAGAGAGGCAATGAGAGAGGAGCAAAGCAGTCCCCTTCTGGAGCAGAACCAAAACTCTGAGATGTCCAAGCTCTTTGCTATCAGTCCACAAGCCTTTTAAAGCCTCTCTTTTGTCTCGTAGGCATTGCTGCTGAAAGCCATGAGGTCACTTTGTCTATTTTTGTCTTCGTAGCTTCATCACTGAGCAGTGTGATGGACGTTGTCACCTGGCACTTAAACACCCTTATTCTTTCCCCCACCCTGTACTCCCTGTAAGGAGAAACTCCTCTATTTTATTTTAAAATAAGAGAATATACTCTATATTATCGCAGCTTCTGTGGTGCAAGCTTCCGGTTGGAAAGGTGCAAGCTTCAAGTTAGTGTTACCAATGCCTCGATGTCCAGCATTTCTGTGCCAAAGAGCCCTTCAAAGAGACGAAAATAACACAGTGTGCATGTCCAACATGGACAGGCAGAAGAAACCTGCACAGGAGGAAAATAACTTTCCTTGCCTGAAACTCTCAGAGAGCACTGACCTCCAGGTAAACATTAGGAAGAAAAGAGAGAGCAGAGGCTTTAATTTCCTGTGTATATTAATTTTCTTCCACGAGTGCTAGTTCTCTGAGGAGAACCAGTCCATGATTCAGATTTCTGTTGTGTACAAGACTGAGGAACATTTAACAGAGGAGCATTAGGATCCTGGATGCCCGCAGTGAAGCTGTTTAGCTGAATTAAAACAGCAGAGCCTGTTACCTGCACTGAGAGCGTGGCTGTGCCCAGGGAGTGTTTGGAACCAGGGAATGGTGTTTTGGCAGCACCATTCAGAGCTCCAGCACTGGAGACTGAGAGGTGTTGAAAGATGAGATAATGATAGTGACGACTGTGGAGGTTGGGAAGGAAGGGAATAGATGGTGCTGGGAGTCTGCAAATCCCTGCAGTTGTGGCCTGCTCAGAATCTCTTCACACTTTGTCTAGGTCCTGTTTTACTGCTCCTTTCTGTACTCAAGCAATAGCTCCTGTGAGACAATCCCAGAGCCCTGGCCAAGGGACCCTTTCCCATGATTCTCCTTCCCAGCAGCCTCAGCCGTAGCAACTCTGTAGCCTTGGCAGACCATCTCCAGTGTTAGAGAGTCTGGAAAAACGAAGGTCTGACCATACATCCTGAAATCCAGTAGCCATCACTGCACACCAAAAAGACAACTCCCACAAGGCAACATTGCTGTAGAGAGACCTGTCATGTCTCATACAGAGGCTCTTAGAGCAAGAGCGATGAAAGTGGGTCAGTCTCTTATTTGATGAATATTTACACATATAGGGATATATGTATAGATATCTCTCTTTGGGGGAACCTTGTAATATTGATATGTACCGTTGGAGTGAAACTACAGCTCTGTCTCTAGTAAGAACATTCAAATGGAATAGATAAAAGAGTAAAAGGAAAGGGTATAAAACTCTCATAAATTCTGTTGGTGTGGTGAATAATTTCTATAGAAAACTTTTTGTTGACTTTTAAAGCACTTATTTCATGTCCACACTGAATTCTATTGGAAAAAATCCACAAAAAGGAAAAATGTCTATTAAGCAAAGCCTACAAAGATTTTCCTCTTAACTAAGTTTCACTGAAGTGAAATGATTTTTGTTGCTAATTACAGTAAAGAGAAGTGTAAAAAGTATAAATCTTTTCAAGATCAGGCCTTATTAAAAGAAACCATTTTAATGTATGCCCAGGCAAGCTACTGAACAAGCAGGCTTACATTATGTCAGATACCGTTCATGTTCTCTAGGAAACAAACAATGGTAAATTTTATTACCAAGACTGAATTCTAGAAAAGCCATTACAATAGAAAATAAGGCACTCTGCTACTTCCAGAGATAAAGAGCCTGTTCCTCTGTGATGAAATGCTACTTGTCAACTGCTTTTTTCAGATGGGGTCACCTCAAATTTTGTTCTTCCAGCTATTTATGTTAGACAAGGTCATTTTTCCATGGCTAATGTTGCAAATATCTCAGTAAGTCATTAGAGGCTACAGACATCTCATACTTTACATACCTGAAGTCCTGTCAAAATAAGATTTGGATGGGTTATATTGACCTTCTAAGTATTTCCCTGTTGAAAGTTTCAACCTTTAAAGCTTTGATCAGTATTTAAATTGCAAACAGCTAAGCGGAGGAGTATATATTCTTTTACTTCAAAGTAAAGGTAAAACTCTTGGGATGGGAAATATTTCTCATTCTTGAATATTTGCACACTTCCATCATCTAACCTGTGCATAATATATAACACAGTTATGGCTTCAGCTCCAGTTTAGGTTACTACAGACAAATGCTACAGTCCTGCTCAAGTCTGCAACACTTTAGCATGTATCTGAAGTTAAATAGTTAAATACTTGTCAAACCAGTTTTTCTTCTTAAATGGCTGAGTAAGACACTGCCCCACTGCAATCTCCTGGTTTTGGAAAAACAGGAATCAGGCTTTTCTGAAGGTAAGTTAACAGCCTAGGGGAAAAAACAGGCCCAGTCATTTTGTAGATTTTTGACCATTTTTAGCCATACTGCTACTAGAGAGCTCTGTTAGGCAGAGAGGGTGTGGAGACTGTTCATGGCTGCAATATCTTAGTCTCATGGTATCCTGCTGGAGACTTGAATACCTTGTTCATTCAAAAAAATCTCCCTCAGCTGGGTGACAGTTTGCCTTTCTTTCTGAGCTGGATGGAAAAGTGTCCTCAGTGCAAAAGGTAGCACACGTGGCCAGTTTTTCTGTGCTGACAGCTCACACCCGGGCCCTGGATATTCCCTGTATAGTCTTCTACCAAAGGAGAACTTTCTTTTGCTGGGACAGCACCTGTTGAATGCACTAGTGAATCTGTCTTTTGCAGTTTTAGCCCAATTTCCTATCAAAGGTTTATGCAGTCAATGCTGCGTGTCTTTTGATCTTACCCATTTCACACTAATAGCTTTTGAGTCCATTTGCTAATTTTAAGAGTCTGAAGTCACAAAGATACAATGCTCCAACAAGTTTACATGGAAATAGGAGGCTCAGCAGAGGAGAGAGACCCCACCACAGGAAGCGAGAAGCCTGACTGCAGTCTTAATTAGGCATCGAAAACTGAAGGACACACACACACACACTTTCTCATTTTGAATGTGAGACACACATCAGACAGATTTGCATTTACTAGACATGAGAGAATGAGATATCAAATACAAAACATTAATTAAAAGGATGCCAGGATCTGCTAATTCTGCTGCTTACAGAATTGCTTGATGTCTGACAGCAGGATACCACGGATTGATCATCTGTCTTTCAGTCTATCCAATATCTACTCCAGTAATACAGACAAGTATATGCTCACCATCTCAGTATGTGGGCTTGATTAATCCTCTAGCACTTGCCATATAGTCTCATTAACCAGTCTTTTTCTGCAACTATTCAAGTTCCTACTACATTAAAAAATCTAGCCTTTCACAAGACAACTGTATACCTTCCATGTGTTATGTCGTCTGCCAATTAATCCACAGCAATGCCCACTGAATCCCCAGGACACCCATTGAAAATGGCATTATTGCTATTTCCTGTTACTACTTGCTAGGTACAACACCCAAGAGAAACAAGCCACATTTACAAAACTTCACTGGCAGGAATTTGCATCTGGAAAAGCAGATAGGAAGACAATAGTGGTGTACCTGGGAACATTTTTGAGCTCCTCAGTCCAGTTAACCCCCCTCCTTCCCCTGTATCCCACACACACCTGGGTTTCTCCGGGAAGAAAAACCAGAGAAAAGCTGCAAGGTGTCTCAGCTAGGTTCCAGATCTGAATAATAGCAGTTTTGCGGCTGTGGTGTGCCCCACAGTACATACTGCTCGTTCCGTCTAGATGCAGCCAGAGGATAAGATCCACTGACAGAAGAGAAGAGGGTTGGGATTTTTTATCATCTGTTTCCTTGCCAGTCATACAACATTGAGGTGGAGAGGACCTTTGATTGACATTAGTGTTTAAAGCTTGGTAGGTGAAAATATAGAGGTAGTCCTGTTAGATTCAGAAGCCCAGTGAAACACTACTACCAACTTAGCCAGTTAGCTCATCTGACATCATGAACCATTAATAGTTATGTTTTCTGTTCTATTCTTAGCCAATTGTGCGGTCACCTTACAGTACTCCTATCTCATCCATATTTCTCTCATTGGTAAAGTCATGTGGGTCTGTATCAGGTATCTTGTAGAAGCCAATATATACTGTGTTCACATTATTCCTTCAGACATGAAGTCTTATCTTACTGAGCAGGTCAAAGACTCTTTCTACTTTTTATTAGTCCATGTTAATTTTACTGTCCATTTTGTTTTCTACAAATATGTGCCTAATTGAAGCTAAGTGATTTTTTTTTTCTTATCCTCAGAGCCTATGTCTATTCGAAGGATATATTCTTGGTCTTTTTCCCTGAGACCCTTCTCATTATTCTGAGGTACTTGGCAAGGATTGAGGACCATTCTGATAGAATTTTCATTAATTCCTTACATTTGACCTCTACAGAGAAGCTGACTCAGCCTTGTCCTTTCAGTACAGTCAGTGTATCAAGATATGCTGAATCTACTCGCCCCTGTTTCTGCTCCTGTTTCTTTCAGCCAAGAGCTAGATTCTTAGTTAATGTAAGTGGTAGATACTGATGACAGTAAAGCATTATACATTTCCAAACAAACTGATATCCCTTCCTACAACGGGTTTAAGTGAAACTGAAGAACAAGTATTTGCCAGGTTGACAGCTTTCCCCTTCCTAGCTATAATTTTCTCTCACTTCTCCTGAGTAATGACTGTTGTTTAATCACTTCTTGTCAAAGTCCTTTTATGCCTCACCCTTTTATGCCTCTCCCTCATCCATCACTATCATTTTGTCTCAAAACAATTTCAATGTTGTCCCTGTACAGACTTGTCCCTACCTTGTCAGCAATGTTGTCCCATATCACTTTCAGAACTGATGGAAACAACTGGACAGGGAAAGGGATTCCTGTTGCCTGTTTGCATTATAATTTCTTTCAACTCAGCTCTCAAAACCCTGGAATCTAAAACTACCAGCTTGGTTAAGACAATCTGTGGGGTTATATGTATAGTTGTTTCAGCATTGCTCTAATCACCTTTGCGATCTGAACTATTGGCAAAATTTTGGTTTAATCCCATTGTTCTCCATCAGCCTTATACATCTTAAGTCAGAGTAGAAGTGCATGTGCAAGGCTAGGCTATGTTAACTTAACATATGTGACAACATAGTCTGAGAAATCACTAACTGAGGCTCTGCAAGGACCATGGAAGTGTCAGCTTGGAAGTGACACTGCTTCACCAGCAGGAGGATGATGAATGACCTTTGATCATGTCTGAGGAACGGTGACCCAGAGTCAGAGTCCCTGTGCTCACAATAATAACATAGAAGTAATGTCTGAGTAACTGATAGTTTAAAAAAAAGATGCTTCAAATGATATATCGTAGAAGTACTAGGACAAATGAGAGTACATACCTTTTCATTTCAGGAATCACATAGTTTTCCGCCATACATCTTCAAATGTTAAAGATCTTTCCCCTCCCAGAGAATATTATCTGCAGCTAGATTTATCTTGAGCTAACACATGTTCAGCTAAAGTCGTGTCTCTGTCAGGCTCTGGGGCAGCAGGATTGCAGTGACGTGCAAAGGTGGAGCAGAGCAGAGCTCTATCAGATTAACTTCCAGTGCTGCAACCCGCAACATCCTTCATTGAAATGCTGGACAAGAGTGATGATTGAGGGAACAACGCTGGAGGTCTCCAGTAAGAATACCCCAGGAAGATGGCAAATTACTTGTGACAATTTTGAGATGACTCAAGAAAGAAGGAAAAATTCATCCACGCTAGCCAAGACAGACAACAGTAGTTTATAATCTCTGTCTTCTGCCCCGTTAATATATCAGCCTAAAAATATCACCTCTGTTTTCCATAGAAGGACATAAACTGAAAGAATAAGATCAAATGTTGTACTCAAGCCTAAAGGTGGAGAAAGAGGGCTCTACATGCCTGGTGTTTATCTCACTGTAGTCTTTAATAAATGCCTTCCAAGTGGCAGAGAATTCAAAACTGAATGTTAGTTATTAAGTGGGGTTTCTTAAACAAACACATACAACTAGATTGCTACTGCATTGTATGGCAACTGATTTCCCAAGTGGATGCAATTCCAGTTTCATGCATGCTGAAATGAGATCAGTCTCTCCGTCTGTGATTCAACCATGGAAGCTGTTGTCCTTGTTTTCCTAATGGCTGGCTGCTCATTGAGTAGCAAGGGCCAAGGATGATTCAGCATTGCTTCATACTGCTAGGAACAGACTTCCTGTAAGATCAATAGTTCAGGCAATTAATTTTAATCTCCTGGTCTAAGCAGAATGCTTTTCTATTTTACTTCAAGGCATGTAGGATGTAGTACTAGTAGGCTACTATCCTAAGCCTTTTGGTCTTCTAGACTGCAGTAAATGACAAAATCAGTAAGTTAGTCTAACAATCACATAACTGTGATCATTAGAGTTATAACTGTCAAAGTTGAAAGCCAAATAGAAAATGTGGTGCAGTAAGTTCAAACTGCCATTCAGATACTTCATCTTGTTCACAGCTCCTGTGGCCTATACCAGTTGTAACGGGCTGAGAGATGGCTTGCTGCACTCACCCTCTCTGCAGAGAAATGTGTCTCCAGTCACTCTTAGAAGAGGTAATCTCTATGACCTGCTGGTGAACAGGCCACTTATTTATAAGCATCCTATCTTTTCAAGTGATGCTGCTGTACATCCGCTTTAAACAAGAAGGATTTCCTTTTCTGATATGGAATGTAGTAACTTTGATGACTCTGCACAGGCAGCCAGGCCCATATAAAGCAGAGGAGGAAATTTCCCCACCCAGTTTTCCCTCCCTTCCTCTACCATACATGGAAAGGCTCTTGAATCCTAGGAACTAAAAATAGTCCAGCAGATAAGTTTAAATTAAGATATTTTGAAGCACTTCTTGCACTGACAGAGTGTGATAGCAAGTTAGGAATAGACTGCCGTCCTGGTCTGTCTATCCTCTGCTAACAATTTGTATTTCCAGTTGTGAGAAAGGCTGAGCCTTTTGTCCTGTGAGATGATTTAGGATGTGAGGGAAAACACAATGCACCTCAGAAAGCACAGGTGGCTGAGAAGAAACTCTGGCTACAGATGAATCCCAAGCCTCTGAAGGTGGGGTGAGAAGACAAGGACACTGCGGGACCTATAGGGAACCAAAAAACCTCACTTGCAATTACTTGTGACAACTGTAGTCTGATTCTCCCTGCCACAAGCTCCCACTTTCTGCTAACCTCCTGAAACTGATTTAGATTTTTTAATTTGTATTTTCTGTCTTACTATCTCTTCCTTTTCTTCTGCACTATTCAAGTAGCACATAAATCATCTCAGGAAGGGACTTACCTTGGCCCTTTACAGTGATGACAAACCGAGGGCCTAATAATCTCCAGTTTCCCCAGGGATTATTCACCTCTCTAAAAAGAGTAATTTACAGTTTTAGTGAGAAGGAAACAAATTCCTACTTTTGTTTCTACAGATTAGGCAAAATACTGGCTGTTCACAAACATGACTGTTCGGTAGTTCATTTAAAATACCGCAGAGTCCCTGTTTGCTGGCTGTCTCTTACCCCACAGAGCAAAACACCAGGGTGTGTAGAAGCCACTGGGTACTGATACAGACTGAAGTTTTTTACTTGTAGGGCAAGTTCCCCTGCATTTGGGTGATGTGTGGCTCCCCACAGTGTCTCAGTAGTCTGCACCAGTAATGCTCTGAGTGGGTTTTGAGCAAGCACATCCAAGTCATGTGTCCTGTGGAGAACTGGGATGACGAACATGCTTATCCCACAGGTTGAAAAAAATGAGCCAATACCAAGGTGCAAATAGAGCATGAACTCTGGAAGGAGAGAGGCTCAAACCTCACTGCAGGGGCTGTTGGCTCTCTAAGGAGCTCTAAGACCTTGTGTCTTTGCTGGGGAAGAAAAAGCACAGCTCAGCAGCTGATGACATGCTGAGGACATCATAAAGTGGCACCATCAGCTGCTGCCAAATCCAGATCTTGGGCTCTTGGTACTTGCCGCCACACTGTGTTCTGCTCCTGGAGTCAAAGCCTTGCTTAGTGTAAATAAGGGAGCTTCATTCGCTCCCATGTTACTGTGATGCAAAGCAGGTGTCAAACAGCAGTGTCACCTCCAGCAATTGCCACGTGATTTATATCCTCTGAGCAAAAGCAGGGAAAGCAGTTGTACTTCCCAAGTACTGATGGAGTTACTGCAAAAAAATACATGTACTGGAGAAGTGTTCTTTAGATGACAATTAAGAGAAAACGTATCAGTAACAACCAGAGCATAAAGACTGATTGCCCATCCTAGTACAACCAGGAAAGATGGTGAGGCAATATGGAAAGCACTTCCTCATTTCATTGATGATCTTGAGGACAATAAACAGTCAGCACAGATCAGACTTTCTAACACCATCAGAAACAAAGGAAAATCATACAGGAAAGGGGAGACAGGGGAGCTGAGACAACTTGCCTATGATCTGGAAAGCTCAGAACTCTGGAGCACACACAATGAGGACAAAAGTCTGCAAAAGTTCTAGAGATAGGAAGTAAAGAACAAAGCTACAGAAAACTCCAGAGCTGACAGCAGTAGCAGTCTTACTGAGATCCTTGCAGGGCAATAGAGCAGTGAAGAATGTCAGTTGCTGCTCTTGGTGGTGTGCAAAAAAATTATTATGTACCTCTGTTCTTTTTCTGAGATTTTAGTTATTCATATAGAGGTTTGATGTTTTTAAATACTTATCTAGAAATAATGTACCTGCAATTCTGTTTGCCTGAGGTGCAGGGACAGGTGAGAAAGGGAGACAGTCTCTGGAGCTTAAAAATGACACTGAAAAGTTAGAAAGAATTAAAACAAAGGACAAGAGAAATACCCCCAAAACTGAAGTAAACATCAGAGCGGACATGACAAAGTAGTACAATTCTAGGAAGAAAAGATGAAGAACCATCTGGGAAACAGTCCCAACAAAACAAAAAGCAGTTTTTCACATTCTTATGGTGCAGTGGTGGGAGCAGAAGAAGGCCGTGGCAAGGCAAGGAGAGTGTGTTAGCAGATGCACTGGGAATATATTTAAATAGTGCTTCAAAAGGCAGCCATCTGCTTAGGTATTCACAACGGTCCTTAAATGTCTCATGCCTACATATCGATACTTAGACTCTCACGACTGATAGTCCAAGTCACTTCCTGGAGCTAACTCAGGTTTTAAAACTCTGCCTAACTTCTAAACCATGATTTCACATTCCTGTTTAGCAAAAACCAGGAGTGTCTGTGTCCCAGAGTAGGCTACTGTGCTGTGTATATTGCTAAGGAAAGGCAGAGGAACAGAACTTTAAACACTGCTGTCTCCATGGGAGCCTAGAGCAGCTGTAGGAGCCAGAGCAATGCTAGCCCAAACATCCTTGCCAAGGCTACATCTTTCTGGCAAGAGATGCTCTACCATGTCCTCCCATGCCAGTCTATAGCTCCTCTGCAAAGAGCCTCCCATGGAGCCAGTGCAGCTCAGCAGTCCCCCATTCTCCTGTGTTTATTCCAGGTATAGGTGTTCTTTAGCTTTGTTCACCACGTAATGAACACCTTCCACCCCTCTTCCTTTCTTGCTTCCTTCCTTCACAGTCACTGGCTGCTGAACTGGACTTTTGTTTTAATGGCTGCTGTGCTCCAGCGTGATCAGGATGTAGAATTTTGCCTTCTCATTTACTGACAAGATCTCTAACCCAAGAAAAGACCATGCGAGTTACCATCCCTGGCAGAGTAACTCTTACAGAAGGACAGCCATGGCCAAACATAAACCAAAAAGAGGGTGAGCAGTGAAGGAGTAATAGGAGAATAAAGTATTACCTCAATCTGCAGTGCTTCTGGGAACCCTAACTCCAGCTGGCAATATTGTTGCATCATCTCCTGCCATGGGATATTATCCTGCCATCAGAAATGCTCTGAATTAAATACATAGCTTTCCTGGGATCCCTCTGTACTGATGCTGTCCATGGAAATAAGTCTTGATGTAAAGCAATTGCTCTTCCACTGCTAGGACTATCAGGTGGCAGGGAGCAGCTGAACATGCCTTTCTCAACATTCACCTCGTGCTTGTACATTATTCAAAGGGGGAAAAAATAGCTTCATCTTCAGAGAGGCTAAAACTGCTGATTTCTTTCCTGTCCTAAGGAAAATGAGAGCTAAAGACTAGGAGGAAGTAGTACAAGGCATCAAGTCAGGTGCACTGCCCAGCGGAGCAAGACATAAGGGACCCAACTGAGCCTCTCCTCAACACTGGAAACAGCAGTAGGACAGTGCCCTGTCTGAAGGAAGCACCTAGGTTTGAAAGTTACCTGTACCTCTATAGGACAGCTTAGGCAGAACAAATAAAAGAACATTTAGCCCAAGGAAAAGTGAAAAGAGAGATTTAGTAGTTGCCTTACAGTATTACCTGACCTGGGTAAAATGTCTAGCATTTGAAACAGAGGATCAGAAGTTAGAATCCACATGTTTTCTTTTTGTTTCAGTCTAGTAACTATTCTGTGTCTCTGTTTTCCATTCTGTCCCTCAGCTAAGTCACTTTTTCAAAACCTGCTTTATTTCTAGGCTCAGAGAAATGTAAAGTAGTCAGTCATACTACACACTGAGATACATACATGAAAATAAGTTTATGATTACCTTGTTTATAATATTACTACATAGATCACAACTGTGAAATCAGGTAACACCTTGTTCTGCCTTCATGTTTGAGCTTGAAATACTCCATGTCTAGCAGAAACCAGGAAAGCTATTCACAATTAAGGTCACTTCAGGTCCATCACCCATATACTACATTACATTTTTCAGTACTTTATTCCACATGGAAAGGTCTTGACTATCAGGGATGGCACTACAAGGAACTGTTTCAAGAGGTGATTTACCAACTCCTGCCTGTCCTTGCTGGCAACTCTCCATTGCCAACACCTAAAAAGTTATAAACTCTACCTGAACTCACCAGCTGCTGCCAGACTTGGGTACCCTTGCCTGGAGTGAGTGCCTGCAAGGGAAGTTGATGTAGAAGAGTGTCCCCCTGAGCTGGACAGGGTGAGAGAAATAAATCAGTTACTGACAAGACCCTTTTGCAGCTCTATTGTCTGCAAATTATCTCTCATCATCCTTAATTGTGTAATACTGCATGCCTCTGTGCCCATGGAGAGCTGAACTGAGCAGAGGGCTCCTTGGGAGCCTCTTGAAATGAGTGTTCTGTGCTTGACACACAAGTAGCTAAGGAGCAAACTGAGCTGACATAAGGTCTCTGGAAAGCTAGGGAAATTTAACCTCCAAGTTCTTTCCTGACACCATCATGTCACCTGAGTCTTCTTAGCCCAAAGTGCTGAAGAAACCAATGACCTCCATCGTTTTTCCAGCACATAGAGGTGCTAGAGCACAGCTGGTTGTAGGGCTGCAGCCTCTATGCGTGACTTCCAGACCCCTGACCCCAGACCCTTTCTCTTATCTGTTTCTTAGGATGTCTTGGGTGAGGCAGACCCCAGTGCCAAAGCTGCAGTAGGAAGCCCTGGTCTCTGCAGGTCTGATGTGACTCTGCTCCTTTGCAAGCTAGAGGAGCTAGCCCACCTGACATTTGCAGGAATCAGGATTTTGGAAGGAGATCCAGCATAAGAAAAAGGCATGGGTAAATGGCAGTTTAGAGGACTTACTGGCCTGCTTGGCTTTCTCTGTGTACGTGGTAGTCAGGTCTTCATCAATCGGATGTTCCACTGGCCCCACCATGGGGATGAGATGGCGTTCTGCTCGGATAGCCTTGGTGGCATGGGGCAGGAGCATCGCCTCTGGAGAAGGCTCCCGTCCCTCTGTTGACGGTGGCCGCAGCTGTCCCTCGCTGTCTGAGAATGGAGTGTCTGTGCGACTGCCAGGCAGGCAGACAATCTCCCTCTTGGCCACCCCGCTGGAGCTGGCCAGCTCTGCTCCCCCCTGCGCAGCAGCCTCTGGCATGCTCTCATAGCCACTCTGTTCAGACAGGGACACCTCATCCTGAGGTGCATCCGCCCTGCTGGTGGTGCTGTCAGGTGGGGAGCGTGGGCTCTTCTTGCGAGCCCGGCGGTGCTTCTCCTGTGCCACGTTGTCAGCATCGCTGTCTGTCTCACCATAGTAGGCCTCGCTGTCCGGTGGGGACGTGAGGCTCTCCAGGTGCCTCTGTGACCTCCGTGGCTGTGAGGGCTGTGCGGTGGCTGGGGCTGCTGCTGGTTCAGAGCTGAGTAACTGTGCGGGGGGGCTGAGCAGGGATGGTGGAGAGAGCACTCGCTGCCCTGGAGAAGGGGAACGCTGGAGCCACGGGCCAGTCTGGTCCCCACCAACTATCCTGTGGGGAGAAGGAAAAGTAGTGAGCAAGATCTGGTTTGTGTGGCTAAGCTGGAAGGAAACCCTGGCATGAGAGAGGGCTATGGATTGAGACGGTGTTACAGGTGCTGCAGACACCTGAAGTGTAGATGCCAAGGACAGACTTGTCTCTGACATCAGCTGCATGCTGTCATTCTGATTTTCTGCTTCACAACTCTATGGAAAGCAGGTGTTAAACACTGAAAAACCAGAATTCCCTAAAATCATAAAAAATCTACCAAGCTTTATCAGCTCCCCAGGCATTTCTCCTGGAGAGATGAATTCCTTCATAGCAAGCATCCCCCAGGACAGTGAGACCTACCCCTCAGCCTGTGGCTTGTCAGCAGAGAACGGCTGGTGCTCAGCTATCACACTGCATTCCAGCTGCTCCTGCAGGTGAGACTGTGTCAGCTCTGCAGATCCTGGCACCCTCAAACTGCATGAGTTCAAGACTGGGCTCCAAAGAATTCAGTGCTATTTGTTTGCCCTGACCTCTACATGGGAGTAAATAGCAAATACTTAGGATACAAAGGCCCAAGTGTTTTTTGGGGATAGGACTCTGGTATCTGGTGGTAGGAGACCACTCTAATATTTAGCCTGCTCACGGTGGGACTGCTTCAAAGCTAGCTACCAGTGCCTGGGTTTTGACGACCGTATGCAGTCATGCTGGCCAGCCCAATCCATGGTGGCATTTGCCTTTGGCTTAGACATAGCAATTTCAAGCCTCTAAGACATCTGGAAGGATGACTGGAGTAGGTGCAGGGCAGACTGGGGCAGTTGACCCTACTGCTGGCTTCCAGAGGGAAGGAGAATTGGCTGTGCCGACAGGAAAAGAGCCCACTGTCTTCCCTCTACTCAAGAATGAGTCTGGATCTCAATGGCACTTTGACCCCAGCCCACACAGATAAAGCTGGGAACTTGTTCCTTCTCTTGTCAGAGTCACCAGGGCTTATAAGAGCTATAAAGGAGTCCTAAGTATTTGCCTTCTGAACATGCATACCATGAAGCCAGGCAGACAGCATTGCCTCTGTAAAAGCTGTGGAACTCATGACTTGGATCTCAATTCTAAACTGTGAAAAAATTTATATTTATGTCAAATGAAAACCTTTGTGGAAGCTAAAGGTGGGAGAATTTCTCTGGCAGTTTATTTTTTAATACTGTTTGCCATTATGAAGTCTCACTGGGGAGCAACCTCAACATTCCACAAGCAAAACAGAACAGTCTCTCCTCTTCTTTAAACACTTGACCAGGTAGCTGAGAAGCATTACAGCTTGTAAGCCAGTTTCTCTTGTTCTGTACTGTCAGGTCAGTGTCTCTCCCTTCCTCTTTTTCTGAAATACACACACTCCAGAGTCATCCAGGTACCTCTCCTTTCTGAACAGGAATGATTGGTGTTTTCTCTGGGAACGTAAATATGAAGTGGGAATACACGTGATCAAGAAAACAATATTTGATGATTTCTGCACTACTCCAGATGAAGCCAGCTGATTACATTATTTCCAAACCATCCAGTGTTGGCTCCAGAGGGCTGTGAGAAGTCTGCCTTTGTCACTTTGTTAATTCGAAGTATGCTGATTTTGACCCATTAGAATTTGCCCAGGCACCTGCTGGATGCAGATAGGCTCCAATGGTGTGAGATAAGGCCTTGGCAAGGGACCAGGAGCTATTCTAGACACCTTGTATAGAACTTACTCATCCCACTTAATCACAGCTAGGGTATAGAGTGAGCACATCAGAAGGCACCAGCACCTTCTCTGAAGCCAAGGGGAAGATCCTACATGCTCAGGCTTTCCTTCTCTGAGCACTGCCCACCTCTGCTCCTGCTTTACAGATGACAGCAACCAGTGTGGCAGTCCTTTCCCACTGCTCACAGTGCTCTCTCTGTCTTTTCAGGACTGTAGAAAATCACGTGTCCCAGCCCCCTTCATCAGGGCCTGGTTTCCTGAGGGTGACTTCTGTTTAGGCAGTAGTGTAGACTAGCCAGGACCTCACACAGCTTTGCTGCCTTCACCTTTATAGGATTATTCATTTATAGCTTGGGCCGCATCCAGCATGCAATGACGCACTGGGTTAACTTAGCACAGGGAGGACGAGGAACATTACTGGGACTATTTTTTGTCCTTAAATTTGAGCCTGATCTCCAGTATTGTCCTGAACGAGAGACTGGCACAGATATTTCTTCCCATAAAAAGGGGGCTTAGCCACACACCTCTATTCTTTGTTGCATTCAGTATACAGACTGTTGGACTATAACAGCCCACTGTAATAAATACCTGGGTAATCTTGTCTTGCCATAACTGTTCCATGTGTAGTCAAATCAGTTTCTAGAGAACAGTTATTTACCCAGAATGAACCCGAGTGTCTCGTTACTTGCTGAGATGAACTGCCCCTATGGCATCTACTAGCTTGATTACTAAATAGCTCATTCTTTGCAGCATAGCCTTCATATTGCAAACATTTCCCTTCAGCCTCAGGGACAGGGATGTCTGGGCTCAGTTCAGCCCCAGGGCCAGGTATTCTGGAGAACGGCACAGAGACAGGGCGAAACATTGAGATGGCCACGTGTTAGCCATGTTAGGACATGGGTAAGTCCTCATAGTACACCTTGCAGTACGGCGAAACCAAAACCTTCCTGCCTGCCTTGTTTCTGCTGGATGTGGACAGCTGCTGTGCTGGATGAGACCACCCTACTGCCTGCACTGTCACAGCACTGGCACTCGGGAGCAGGTTACCTTTTCACACGGATGTTGAGCATGCCGTTGGAGGAATCGATGATCTGCATGGCATTAGCATGGGACAGGCCAGCACATGACTTCCCATTGATAGATACTAGAACATCATTTTCCCACAGGCCTCCACGGCACGCTTTGCTTCTCTTTCGAATCTGAAAAAGCAGGAGAGAGGATAGGGATGAAGGGAAGAACAGCAGCTATTTAGTTCAGTTGATTGTCTCTTGCTGGCCCTTCTATTGCTCCATTTCTCACAGAATAAAATAAGGCCTAAGACTACTGTGCTGACAGAGTAGAGCACTAGTCCTCTCGGATGAGCCCTGGCTGTGCCTTTTGGTCTCTGTATTCCTGTTAATTCCAAGAATCACTTTGCGAGCATAGGCCTGACCTGATCACCAACCCAGTTCAAGTTCTTTAGTGCAGATGAAAGACTCAAGAATATCTACATGCTCTTCTCCTCTTGCGCCCCGTCTCCTAAGTTGGTTAGGGAGTCTGTGTTTCAGAGAGGGAACAGACTATGCCTGCACGTGACCATGTGTCCTTCTGCATGCCCCTACTGTACTTCCTTGGTATGATCCCTGATTCATGTAGAGCCTCTCCAAGTACCATCCTCAGGGAAGCTGACATTGGAGAGAGGTGGCGGTTCCGAGGCATGTTCTGTTGTTAAGCATTTCTGCTCCAATGGCTTTGGTCAGTGTATTTCTGGACATCTGCATCAGGCTTATGGTGTCCTGTTACACAAGTGTAAATTTGGAATAAATCTTTAGCCTTAACAGGAGTTGTGCAAGATATGCATTGCTATATCTGAGAAGGGAGTTGGAGTCACTAGTTCCAGCGAGCTCCTAGATCTGGCCTCTCATGGCCATCTTACACCAAGTGTTTCCTCTCCCTTTCATTCCATCATCCATCAGTTAAACTTCTTACCAACTCAGCCTAGCCCTTCTGCTAGGGCAAGCAAGCAAGCAAACCAAATGCCCGAAAACCACAGACCTCTCCCATACAGGCAAGCAATGGGGATAGTCTTGTAGGACAGCTTGGCACCCGTAATGTACTCATTTTGCACATAAAAGAATAGCCAGGTAAAATCACTGGGTCAGAGCAAGTCAGGACCAAGGTAGTATTACACTGTATTTGTAGATTCTTCTAGACTATTTCTTCAGATCTTGCAGTTAAGTGAAAGACAAATCAATGCAGAGCTGTTTAACAGAGGGTGCAGTGAACAAACTGTGTCAGATCCCTGAAGAGAAGTAATACCTAACAGGGCACCTTTGCCCATATCTCACAGCCCTGCTGCTTGAGCCACCAGACTCATCTATATCATACAGCTACTTTGCCCACACTCCCATGGCAGCTTCAGGAAAGAGAAGTGAATGTGGGAGGATTGCTGCCCTGTCATTGTTCTTGCAGGAGCAGCAGGTGAGCAGGAGAGGAGAGAGCCTGGAGTCCTAAGGAAGTCCCATGGCAGGACTGGCTGGTCTTAGGGTCCAGGCGCTCTGCACCCATGGGGTGTGTGAGTGCCCCGGGCTCGACCCTGCTGGCCTGGGTTGAGCAGACAAGAGCAACACTTCTCCCAGGTCAGTCTGTCAGCAGGACTGAGAGGTGTTAGGGAAGAAGATGGAAAGAGGAGGGTTATGCTTCAAGTTGTTTTTGTGTTCACTGGTACTTTATCACTCTGTAGCCTTTCCAACTTGACCCCAAATCTTGCCTGCATGCTTAAAATAGGGACTGGCTCATCCCAGCTGCCACATCCATCAGCCTCTGTCATTTTAGTTCTTTATCTCTCTCCTTGTTAATATAAGCCTGGAATGAGCATGTCTAGGTCTGTAATGAGCTACTGCTGAAGAACCACTGTTACAGGATAAATGCTGCTTCCTGATACTTCCTCCAGATGCAGCTGTTAACTGAGAAGGTAAAGCAGACCCATTTTCCAGTGCTGCCCACTGAGAGAGCAGCTAATGAAAAGAGTTAGGAAGTTTAAAAGAGGTTAAAAGGAGGGTTTCCCGGCATTCCCCAAAAGGCCAACTGCTGCTCCATAGCCAAGTACTTGGTGCTTAGCACTGGATGGGAACATACTTGCTGAGTATCTCTCCCAGTTGTGAAGCAAGGGGACTGAGGGTTAAAGGCTGTCAGCAGGTGCTCAGAGCATTCCTCACATCCCATGGGTATTCCTCCCTGCTCACTGAAACCAACTGGATGTAGGCTGGTGACCAGCCAGAACAGTGATAGTAAGCTTCCTGCAATTCTCTAGTCCCTCAGTACTGCAAGTCTTTGCAGGCAACTGTTTGGGGTTCCCAGGCAGGAAGGATCAGGCTGGGCTCCCAACACTGCCTGAAGCTGTTTCAAGTACCTTTATACCAGAGAAGGCTGGTGGGACGCAAGCAGGCCATGTAGGCTGATAAACATGAGCAGGCAATGCATTTTTCTCGCGGTTAGTGAGGATGCTGGGTCTGGCTTGGTCTGTGCTCAAATTTTACTGGACTGACAGAAAGCACACGCACTAAAGCAACTACTGGGACTTTGGTGCTCTAGGAGGGACTTTTCCATGTCTCCATTCCTTCCTGGGAAAACAGGACCAGGTCTCTTCCAGCGCAGGAAGAGACCTATAGAGTCTGAAAATAGCATCTGTCTGGCTCAGTCTTCCACAGATTTATAAACCCTACCTGGAAGTTTATGGATTTGCTTCCTGGGATGAGAGGGAAATGAACTATCCACAGCTTCATTTTTATGCCAAACCCCTACCCCACTGCATTTTCCAGGGAGGAAGTCAAAGGGGTTAAACATAGAAGATAATTGTGCAAAGAAGGATAGGACAGGACTTAATCCACAGCCATGACAGCAGGGTGCAGTGTGCTAGAGGCTGTAGAGCCTCTGGAGAGAAACCACACAAGCCTGCCACTTTTTATACGACTGCCAGCTCTGTACTGTAGAGACTTTAATGACAACCCCTAGCCTGCACATCTCGAGTACAGCGAGGGCAGCACTGAGCCTTTGAGGCCCCAGGCCAGAGTGGCTGCCCAGTCCAAAAGCCAGGCTCCCTGCCCATCCTGAAGGTCAGGCTGCCCTCAGGCTCAGCCACTTGCTCCCCATGTCCAAAAGATGCCCTCTCCTGGGCACCCAGTGAGCCACATGAAATGTCACTAACAGGGAGGTTCTACTTAAGCTGCAGAAAGCTTGGAAGGTGTCACTCAACAGCTGTTCTGAAGAGGTGGGAAAAGTTGGAAAAAGTGGTGTTTCAAAGAGAAAAGCTCTCTGCTTTCTGTAACACATACCTGGAGAGCTTTCTTGTGCAAATGAGAAGCAGCACTGACAGACTCTGACAAGTGGTCAGGTTTGGCCCCAGACCTGCCCCTGGGGGACTGCACTGTCCAACATTCTAGCATGTACTGGCGAGGACTGACCTCTCCTTTTGTGTGGGGAGCCCCACAAATTCTGTGAGCCTCTTGTAACTGACTGTTAGACTTTCTATTCCATGCCTCAGGGGACACACTCCCCCATGGAATACTCATGTCAAGGTATGTCTTGTTTAGATTTCAGATGGGTTTAGGAAATCCCAATTTCAGAGTCTTATGGATTTATGCTACTGGAAATACAAATCAGTGTGAAAAACAGAAACACATTTACTCAGAAAATTGTCCCTCTCCCTGCCCTCTCAGCAGGAGTTCCATAGTGACAAAAGACCTCTTGTCAGAGAGGTTTGGGTGTCTGCAGTACCTAGGTACATGCACACACACACATTTTCTTTCATTACTTTGCCTGCTTCCTCCCATTGATTGTGTTCAATCAGACGGAAGGGAAAAGACAGAGGCAGCTGAGACCAAAAAAAGGAAAAGAGTAAGGCAACAATTGAGGAGGAAAGGAATAAGAAAAGGTGTTGAAAGGAAGGTCAGTGCTAGGAGAGGCCAGGAAGGCCAGGACTGAGATCAGGCTTTAACAGTACAAGTTTCCTTGTACAGCCCTAGGCAGACAAAAGGACAGGCTGACTGTGTGACATGTCTTGGGGAATTCAGCCTAGCTTTCAGGAACAGAATGCAAGAGAGGAGGGGGTCAGATGCAACTTGGCAGCATCTGTCTTTCAGTAGGGACTATATTTAGATAATGGTATGTGGGGGCTGAACACATGTTGGGATGCTAAGAATAGAGTAATCCTGATAGTAACTCAGTGGCTTCACATCTTGCCTCAGTACAGCCCAGGGAACCTGTCCTGAAACTTTGCAACCACTCTCCCTGCTGGCCAGCACCGCTTCTTCGTAATGAAATAGGCCGTGGGTAAATAGAAGTGGTTTGCAGTGTAGGTTCACGTCATCCATCTCTCCCCTTGCCTCCCCAAGCCACCTCCCACTTCCTCTCATTGGAGAGCTCAGCCCATAAGGTAGGAAGACAAATTATATTATCAGTTTTCCCCTAATCTCCTGCAATCTTTCCAGCAGAAACCTAGCAACCTCAGTCCAAGTCAGAGGTGTATACTGAATACAATTCATCTTCCCACCCAACGCCCTTCCACTCTCTGATTGCATCTCTCAACACACAGCTGTCCCCTTCCCCCAGAAGCTACAATGCCATGGGGTCCAACACTCTGTACAACCTGGCAGTGTTTAAATTTCATTCCCAGCCTTATGTGAAATGTAATCCTGTCACTGGGTTCTTTCTCATGGAGAGGTAAGAACTGACTTGTTGTGGTATAAAGCATTACCAAAATGGAATGACTCAAGCAAGAACCAACCACCATGTGGGTCTGCTCCTCCTAGAACTTCCTGCTCAGCTGAACCACAAACAGAGCAGTTGCTAGATGCAAAAGCAGATACAAACAGCCTTCATCTCTTCTTTCTGAAGATGTGTGTTCATACCATTTCGGTTATTGGACCAGTTTGGTTTTCGTCCAAGGCCAGGGTCTACTCTTTTTTGTGCAAGGAAGGATACCTCTGTGGCTAGAGCGAGGAAATGGCTAGAGTGGGTAGATGGCTAGAGTGGGATTCAGAAGACCTGGATGATTTTTTGCGTCACCTTGGAGAAAACACTCAGACTGAGTGAGCCATAAAAGGCAGGAGCCTGGAAACCAGGACATTTTCCAACAGTCTATCTCAGTTGCCCACCTGAACACAGAGATGCAGTGAGATACTTTTCCTATGCCTTATCTATTAAGTAGCAAATAACATCACATCCTCATGGCAATGCCATGTTTTTACTGGAAGCTATTTTACAGGAGAATATTTACTTTAATCTGTTATAATTACAATAAGCATTACAACTACACAGGAAGTTAGTTCCAGTAACATCATCAAAACATCATATTCCTTCTTAAGAGGTGACACCGGATGACTTGCCTCTTGGTAAAGTAAGTCCAGTGTCTCTGCAGACCTACTTCACAGGTCATCCATGGTGAAGGTTAATTAGGGATTATAATTTTTATAAAGAAAGGGGGAAGAGAACACATACTTTGTAGGACGGATACAGCAAGGGAGAGTGGTGAAAAGATGTATCTTAAGTGGCAGGACAGACTTGGGTGGCTTCTGGGCAAGGGGTTTAGTGGTGAGAGCTGGTAGTGGAAAAAGATGCTGGTGCTGGTCAATTGGTTAAGTACATGTCAGACTACTGTAAAATATGCCAAGAGTGTACTGGTGCAGGAACAAGAGAACAAATTCTTAGATGCACTAGATTTAATTCTGACTTGTACCAGGGGATACAAGCTCATATTAAACAGACACAAACAATCAGGGATTGTTGGTTTTCTCTCTCTGTTGGTTTTCTCTTACCAAAACAAAGTGCCTTGAAATGAGTTTTTTGTTGTGATAATACAAGAGAGGGAAGAGAAAAACAACCTCAAACAATCCACTTTCTTTTCCTAAGCAAAAAATTTAGCACAGGTCTCATTGCTGGGAGCAAGTTTCTAGCCCGAGGTGGCCCCAGGAAGATAAAAAGAGGCTTTATCTCCATAACTATTTGTTACTTGATGGTAGATTAGCTGAAAAGTGATTGAAATGTAATATCAATGACAAAGAATAATGCCACATGTAATAGAATAGATACTAAAAGTACTTGGTAAGCATTTTACCCTCAACAGAGTAAGCAGCAGGATATCAAGCGTTGTTTATATGAAGCAAGGATTCAGAAGGAACAGACATATTTGTCAAATATTTGTACCAGGTCCCACATCTAGGAGCTGTGAGAAAAGCAACTAAACGTTCAGAAAAATATGCTTATACATGTCCCATGTAAGTTCTTTTTCTAGAGGCTCAGCCTGGCTCCTGTGCTGTAAAAGATTTTAGAATCTAAACCTAATGGAATTGGAGCTCATAAGCAAATCCAGCAACCAAAACGTCTTTTTACAGGTGCAGGCACCGAACTGGGACAGGAGGGAAAGACCCTTGAACATAGGGCAGAGTTATCCAGAGACATGGCTTCAGTCCTCCAGAACAAGGTGTTCCCAACCTTCGCACTGCGTGCTGATACTGCGCTCTAAGGGCCCATGAGCATTTGCAAGCCCTGAATAAAAACCCTTCTCAAAACAGAAGGCTCTTTTCAGCTGCTACTAATTGTTGAACAGCAACAGTCTTAAGTATAATATGCCTCCACAGTATTTACGCTGAGAGAGGGCAAATTAGAAGAAGACATACCTACTATTATTTCAATAGAACGAGGGTCACTTTTGTTGGCAAAAAAAAAAAAATTGGACACTGCATTCCTAATATTGCAAGAGCGAGTTTCTGCACCAAAAGACAGCACTCACTAACCCCAAGGCAGCCTCTCAGCAATAGTCTGAGGAGGATAAGCTCCATTGTTCTGCAGCAGCAAGGACAGGATCAGCCACAAGTATGGATTAGAGAAGTACCCCATTCACCTGAAGGATCCAGGGCACTTAGGCATAGAGACCTTCCAGTGTCTTGCAACATCTTTGTAGTCATCTTGTAGGTATGAACGTACATCAAAAACCAGGCTCAGCCTCCATAGATGTATTCAGTAGTTCTAGCCAGCAGCAGGCTGAATGATGTCAGCGAATGACCCTGAGCTCTGGACCGCAACTACTGTAGCATTAAACTGTTGAAGTGATCCTTGGCACATCTTTGGCTCAGACTGGCTATTGCTGTCCAGAACAATTCCCAGGCACAGTTTGGGAGCTAGAACAAACCATTCCCAGAGCCACTGCCTGTAGGCATGCAGTCATTTTGTCTGGAGGAATAGAAAATGTTACTTGCTGGGCTTCATTACACTCTGTAGCAGCTGGCATAAGTGCCAGAGAATGGTGCCACATTTAATGCACCAGGTATAGATGGAGCATGTATGGCTTCACTGCAGCTTCTCATCAAGAGATTCTTCCAGGTCCTCGGAAAGTTCCACTGGTGCCACAGCATGTGCTCCCTCACTAGCAGCCAAGTGTAGCACCTGCCTAAGTGCCAACAGGCCATAAAATACGTCCAGGAACACTCCCAAAGCAGCTTGAGGCACTCCAAAACCAGCATTAGTGACTGCTACGGACTAGGCCACCAGCAGTGCTTTTTTAGGCGTGACAGTAAACATTTGTGAAAACAGATAAAGAATAGGCTGCCCACTGAAAAGGGGAGAGGAAGAGCAGGTGCTCACAAATCTGGAAGCCATCAGACCTACTTGGGTTAGAGCTGGCACCTCCAGCAGGAATAATGTCACATGAGCAAAGGAGAATGGCACAGGGCAGCCAGGCTGTGTGGCACAGGGAGCAGTGACATGGCATACAGGCAGCAAGGATATCTTGCAGAGGAGACAGTAGAAACAGTGAATTATAAACAGAGAACCATACAGAGAAAAGTGGGAATATGTTGGAAAGAGCTAAAAAGGAGGTTGTGATGAACTGCTCTTAAACAAAACAATTTTTGGTTTTAGAACCAATATAATCCTGTGTTACTACTTCCCCTAACAATTCCCCTAACAATTCCCCTAACAATTCCCCTAACATTGCTGCAGAGTATTTGTACAGAACAGCCAACTGAAAGGAGTCTCTTGAGCTACCAGGGCCAATCCTCTGTAGTTTTCAGAGGCCATATTGTTTACTCCACTTCATAAACTGACTCAAAAGGTTTTCAATTATTTTTCTAGATTGGAAAGTCATTGCTGAACCTCTCTGGTTAGTTGTTCTGTGCTGTCAATGCTGTCACCTATATTTGAATAGTGTTGCTGGTATTTGCTCAACATCTATTTGTAGACTGCAGCCACCTCTTTCAATATTTTGCTAGGTGAAAGAAGCCTTCTCTCCTCCCCTCCTTTTCTATGGCTGCTCTACTTTACATTTATTTTCCTTGAAAGTGGCTGATTCTGTGAGTATGGTATTTCCAGTGAATTCCCCCTTGTGCATTAGACAGTAACATCAATGCCTTCCTATCTCTGTTAGACATGCCTACCTGAGGCTCATTTGTTTATGTTTGCCTTTTTTTTTTCAGAGATTCATAATTTTGCTGACTTATTACTAGTGATGCACTAATATGCCCAGGCCCTTTGCCTCTACTATCAGTACCAGCTGTAAAGACTCAGTTTCCTCTATTTTGCCAGTATTACTTGTACTTGTGCTGGAGGTAGAAGTGCCTTCCTTGCTTTTTGTACAAAGTAATCGTGTTTCCCCCTCATTGAATAAATCTTGTTTTGTAGCAGGATCCCTAAAGGCATGCACTTGCATCATCTTAAAACTGTCCTGTTCATCTTCATAAAAATTATTTCCATAATATAATTCCATGTTATGTTTCTACTTTGGTTGATTAATGGCATTAGTGCTTACAACTTTTCTCAGACTAGCTATTTTACATTTTTTTTTGTTTCAAATGCATTGGATGCACATATCCTTACTGCAACGAAATCCTCCAGGAACCTGATGGTATTGCTCTCTCTTACTCTCTTTTCAGAATGAGTGAACCTTCTCATCAGTTACAGCTGCACCTGAGGACCATGTACTTTCCCTCAGCCTTTCTAAAACAAAAATCTTGCCATCTATGGATCCTTTTTGCTTCTTGTGTCTATGTTTGTTCTCTTTCTTTCCTGATGACTTTTTCTGGTCAAAGATTTCTTGTGTTGTGTTGTCCTTTGCACCACAGCTCCTGAGCTATACCAAATCACCATTATTTTGTTGAGGGGTAGTGTAAATGCCCACTAGACTTTATCTGCTTCATTAGGTAAGAGGTAAAAGATTCATTAGGAATCACAACAAGCCAATATGAATCCAGAGTAGTTCAACTGATTTCACTTAAAAGGACATTACTGTTACTAAGAACAAAATGAAGATTGTCCTTTGCTCTTTATGTTCTTTAGTCTTTATTTCCCTCTTTATTTGTTTTTCTAGTTCTCCATATTCCTATCCTTTCCAGTTTCTGCAGAATGATTCATGTCCTCTGTTGATATTTGATCGTGCTGTGTATCTGCCTGCTGAGCATATCAATGTCTGCTTTTCTTTCAGCTTACTCACTACAGCGTGATACTTTAATACAACTCTCATTGAAAAGTCATCTATTCTTTCTCACTGAAGGCTCCCCAGACACTTAAAAGTTTTCCTTTGTTTATTTTTTGGTCTCACTCTCTACTCATAGTATCTGTTTTTATGAGATGAATTATTAATGGTATGCTTTTCAAATACATATCAGTATGGTAGTCTTCAGATTCACATTAGGCAATTTTAGCACCTGGACACTGCAAATGATTGTTTGAGTGGGAAAAAAGAGTATCTGCTCTTGTAGGAAGTTTAAGATGAAAGGAATAGGCATTTGCAGTTACAGATCTGGAACCATACAATCAGTTAGTGTTAATGCTAGCATTTCAATCTTGCTTGTGTTATCTAAATTTGTGCTTTTTCCTCGGTATCCACTGGGCACTGCTGGAAGAAGCAATATTCTGATCCCAAGGCAGGCACAGCTGGTTTGGCTCCGTAAGTTTACTTGAACACAAAGTTAGTTATCATAGAATCATAAAATGGTTGGAAGGCATGTTAAAGATCATCTTGTTCCAACCCCCCTGCCATGGGCAGGGACACCTTCCACTAGACCAGGTTGCTCAGAGCCCCATCAAACCTGGCCTTGAATGCTTCCAGGGATAGGGCACCCACAACTTCTCTGGGCAACCTGTTCCAGTGCCTCACTACATCTAATCTAAATCTCTCCTCTTTTAGTTTAAGATAATTCTCCCTTACCCTATCACTATCTATCCATCTCTTTTTTTATAAGACCCCTTTAGGTACCGGAAGGCCGCAGTGAGGTCTCCCAAGAGCCTTTTCTTCTCCAGGCTGAACAATCCCAACTCTTTCAGCCTGTCTTCATAGGAGAGGTGCTCCATCCCTTGGATCATCTAGATCCCCCAGACCCTAGGAAGTCCACATCTTTCCTGCACTGAGGACCCCAGAGCTTTATGCAGTGCTCCAAGTGGGTAGAGGGGCAGAATCACCTCCCTCCGCCTGGTGGCCCCTCCTCTTTTGATGCAGCTCAGGATGCTGTTGGCCTTCTGGGCTGTCAGGGCACACTGCTGGCTCATGCCCAGTCACATGCGACCCAAGAGACTCTCCATAAATATGTAATTCCAGTGTGTCTAATTCTAGGTGTGTCCCTGAACCCATACCCCACAGGGAGTTATCGAATGGCACAGAAGCTCTGTGGCAGCTGGATCCAGCATGTGAAGATACAGCTGCTTTTCTACTCCTTTGTGTCAGCTGGACTGAGGTTTAGAATTGATCCCTTGCTTGGAGAAACAGATTAAACTACAGCTATGCATCCTTTTAGTCTGTAGAAAAATGGGTTTGCACCCCATTTCCAACATGTTCATGTACTTTATTTTGTTACAGCCAGCTGAATACTTTGCCCTAGAAAACAGTTTAAAATGCATATGTTCACTGTACATTTTGAGTTAACTGCAATTTGAAAAATGCCTATAATTTAAGCCATCCTTATGAACATCTTATGAAAGAACAATCAATTAGAGGCCCATCAATGTGAAAAGAAAGGAAAAGAAAGGAAAAGAAAGGAAAAGAAAGGAAAAGAAAGGAAAAGAAAAAAGAAAAGAAAAGAAAAGAAAAGAAAAGAAAAGAAAAGAAAAGAAAAGAAAAGAAAAGAAAAGAAAAGAAAAGAAAAGAAAAGAAAAGAAAAGAAAAGAAAAGAAAAGAAAAGAAAAGAAAAGAAAAGAAAAGAAGGAACCATACAGCAAACCCAAAGAATTTTTAGGAAAACAAAAGAAATGATACCAAGAACAGCAATCAGTGATTAATTTTATCATAATCTCCATAAAGAGAAACAATAAAAAGATGATGGTGATGTAAACTTTAGAAAGCATAAAGGCAAGAAGACTATGAATTGTGTACATTGATCATGTAAGATGCGGAATTGTGAAGGGTTTCGTAATACAAGAGCAACTAAAGCAGGAAATCCCACTTAGTGCAACACTCAGTCTTTGGACTGCCTGGTTGCTTGGTGTTATCAAATCTTCATTAGGAAATCATGCAAGACAGACAAGTAAGGTACTAGTTGTTCAGAAACAATTTTCTGTTTATGTATAGAGTAAACCACTAGGACTACCAATTCTTAGACACTTCCCAGGGCATGCCGATAACTACTCGAGGGGAAAGGATTTCCCTCCATATTGCATTACGCAAAAATTAGATGCATTGGTGAAATTTACAACTTCCTCTGAAGTATTCGCAGGAAATACAAAGGAAGCAGGAAGTAGGACAAGAGGTAATTCTTAACCTAGTCTGGTTTAGCAATTCCAGCATCTCTACCAAAGTACAACATGTATCATTTATATATAATGTATTTGTTATACTCGATTAATTTCCCAAATTAACTTTTTATCATGCATCTAAAAAGGTACATTTGACTCAGCGTCCAAAGGTAAGCACCTTTCCTTAGTGCTACTACTATGAGTTTTCTAGCCTAGAAGTTGAAATTGTCTAAAATGGCAGCACTGGAATCTCTGAGACACAAACTGTATCCACTCAGTTATCTCCTGGTACCTATCAGCTATTCATGTCTGTATGTTCTATCACATGACACCTGGAAGTTTATTCTCTTCTAAGCAGGTTACATTCAGATATGATCTTCCTGGGTACCTGGCAAGGACCTACAAATCCATTCTCTGGAGACTATTTAAATGGTGTTGCCTTTAAGATAGTATGTAGGATCACTGGATGCTATTAAATTCTGGGTGATAATAGACAAAAAAGATAATTATAAAATGAAAATCCTGCCTAAAGAATGATGTATACTTTGAGCCTCAAATGGATTTGTATCAATTTTATTTTCCATAATTATTTTTAATGCAATATCCAAGTATTGTAAAATTATATATATATTTGTATTGCTAGACTTAAAGTACAGCATCCAGTTCTGGGTGAGAGTTGCTTCTAGTTAATACCTTCTTGCAAGTGCTACTAAATCCTTGAGCAATATTCCATTCACCTTAAGGTGCAACTTAGCCTGGGTAATGGCTAGTTCTTGCTGCCGTTCAATCCTGAGTAATCTTTATAGACACTCAGAATCTCCTCCCTCCTCAGTCCCAGTTTCTTGTCTACTGAGGGAAAAAAAAGTGTCAAAATAATCTTAGATCATGCAGAGTTAATGTAGCCCCTGAAAAGTCCATTTTCCTAAGAACCACCGATGCCAGACACCTTTTTCAAGGATATTAATTCTTTCTTTTTAACACCTGAAGCTCTATGAGTATGTGCAGAAGTTGTTTTTCTGGAGAAAAATCATCTTTCTCTACATAAGAAACATTCACTTCAAGGCCAAGCTATGGGATTCCAAACCATTTGGCAGAAGTTACAAACACGCCGTGATCTGGGGTGTGCCAAGTGACACAGAACATTTAATTTCAAAATTCTGTCAGAGGCATGGTCTGCTTAAAGAAACAGAAGGAGCTGGGTGCAGCATTTTTTAATTCCTGCTACTAGGTGCCTTCCAGTGAGACATCCCAAGATATCATCGTGTCAAGGCTAATGCAGCTGTTATGAGCTTAATAAAGAGGACCTTTTTTCCCCCTAATTTTTAAGCTATTCAGTAGTCTTTCTGAAAAGACAACAGTAACAGCTGCTTATCAAAAGTAGTGCAACACAAGGTTCATGTTTATTCCATTTTTTTATTTCATCTCCCATCCAAACAACTGTTTTCCTTTAATTCTTGAAATTAAACCACTATTTGCTGCTTAGAGCATCAGAAATATTCACTTCAGACAGTATTGGGAAACTTTCACCAACAGAAGAGGCACTAAGAAATGTGCATCTATTTTGAAAGCTGGAATATAGTAATGAAGTGTTAGGGACAGTTGAATTAAAAATACGGCTTTTACCGCTTCAATTTATTTTTTCTTTAGTTGGATGTCTTACATGAGTATTGAAGTTTCCATATTTGAGTCCTTTTCCCTGCACCGTCACTATGGTTATAACTCTGCTGACAACTCGGGGGAGTTGCACAGCTTACAAAGTGTCTGAGCTGTACAGACCTGCACTGAAGCAGATCTTCACCTGACACTTGTCTCAACAGCATCTATTCCAGGACCCACAGCCCACCTTATACCCTGCTTGAGCACACCACCCAAGTTTTCCTTTTAAGATCTGCTGCCACAGTAAGGAGCTCCTGTATTCCTTAACAGTAGTGAAAGATGCCCGACTCAGTAGGGATATCTTAGTTCAGCAGCACAACTTTGCTCTCACAGTTCATATCTCGAGGTCCTACCTTTGACACTTGAAGGGGTCTTTTCTGCTCTGAACCCCCTTGCAGGCGGAAGCCCCAGGGGGCACCTCCAGACAGAGTGATGAGCATTTCTTCTTCAGCTCCCATGATTTCTGTGCTTTAGATATTTTGTCTTCACAACTTCAGTATAGACTCCAGTTCTTAACAGGCAGAATCTTCTATTCCCATATTCACAATTCACACCACCACTCTCCAGTCCCCACAAGGCCCTCTGCTCACTTTCTCCTTGAAGTTCACACACACGCAAGAGTTGAGACTGTCAAGCCCAGCCTTCACTGCTCTTCTGGACTCTCAGCTGCTGCTCTGCCTATGATTAGACATTTGATTCTGCCCTTGGTAAGGGGCCAGAGTTGTCCTACACACGTGTCATGTCAATCTCACCCTCTGTGCCCCCCCGCATACATGATGGATCTCTCACCGGAACGTGGCTGAAAATAGCACACCTCCTGTCTCTCCAGAGCTTTGTCTGACACTCTTAAAGCTGGAAGCATTTCAGTAAAAATTTTATTTCCACTTTGCATTCCAAATGTAAATCTTAGAGTCAGTACTCAGAATCCATCAGTATGAATTTCAGGCAAGGACATGTCACAGGCATAAACGTGTACAAGTCAGGTGATAGCACCTGACCCTATAAATTGAACAAAACCAGCTTGCAATTAATGTGCTCTCCACTTCTCTTTTCTCCATGCAGCTAGTGTTATTACACAGCAGCACTATGTGCCTGCCCCAAAAGCCACAGGCAGACTATAGATGTACTGTGCTCCCTCTGCAGCGTGCTGCTCCCTGACATCCCCTACATCCACTCGTAATATTAGACACTGGGACCAGAATAGCTGGGATTAGCTACACACACAGGATTCAAACAGTTCTCTGCAGGGCACTGATTACATAGACTCAATGGCCAAGAGAGCCCAACCAGGTCACAGAATCATAGAATCAGAGAATAGTTTCAGTTGGAAGGAACTTTTAAGGATCATCTAGCCCAACCCACCTGCAATGAGCAGGGACATTTTCAACTATATCAGATTGCTCAGAGCCCTGTCCAACATGACCTTGAGTGTTTCCAGGGATGGGGCATCTGCCACCTCTCTGGGCAACCTGTTACAGTGCTTCACCAGCCTCATAGCACATTTTTTTCCCCTTATATCTAGTCTAAATCTACCCTCTTTTCATTTAAAACCATTACCCCTTGTCTTGTAACTATAAGTCCTACTAAGCAGTCTGTCTCCATCTTTCTTATAAGCCTCCTTTAAGTACTGAAAGACCACAATAAGGTCTTCTCAAAACCTTCTTCAGGCTGAACAACCCCAACTCTCTCAGCCTTTCTTAGTAAGAGAAGCCTTCACCCTTCTGATCATTTTCTTGGCCTCCCTCTGGACCTGCTCCAATGGGTTTATGTCTTTCCTGTGCTGAGGACTCCAGAGCTGGACACAGGTCTCCAAGTGGGGTCTCACTAGAGTGGAGTCTTTCAGTGTTTTTTCTTTAGGACCATGACAGACAAGACGTCCTAGATGTCCCAAGCCAGGGAACTATAGAAGAATTAAAGTCCATGTTCCCCCTTTGCTACAAGGCTTAAAACATAATTTTCTATTAAGGTCCTGAGGACAAGCTTGCCTCTTCCTTCTTCTGCATGTGCTTAGCTCTCAGTGACTAATATCCTTAGACCATAGCATTCAGAAGATGTACTTTTGCTGTGATGCCATTGCTTGGTTGACTACTCCATGGCCAGTACTGTAGCACCACTCATCCAGTGCCATTGCATATTGCTGGTGGGCACACACCAACACAATCATAGAACCACAGAATCATCAGGGTTGGAAGAGACCTTTGAGATCATCAAGTCCAACCACCCACCCAGCACTACCACTGTAACCCCTAAACCACTAAATCACATCACCCAGCACCACATCCTCATGCCTCTTAAATACCTCCAGGGGTGGTCACTCCACCATATTCCCGGGCAACCTATTCCAATGCCTGATCACCCTAACAGTGAAAATGTTTCTAATATCTAATCTGAGTCTCCCCTGTCTCAGCTTTAGGCCATTTCCTCTTGTCCTCTCTGTAGCCAAAGAGACTAGTCCCCACCTCACTGCAATCTCCTTTCAGGCAGTCGTAGAGGGTGATGAGATCCCCCACGAGCCTCCTCTTCTCGAGACTAAACAATCCCAGGTCCCTCACCCATTCCTGTAAGACAAGTTTTCTAGACCTTTCAGGAGCCTCGTTGCCCTTCTCTGGACACGCTCCAGCACCTCAATGCCCTTTCTGAAGAGAAGGGGTCAGTAGGGCCTACTGAAGGCAGTACTTGAGGTGTGGCCTCACCAGTGCCGAGTACGGAGGGACGATCACTTCCCTGTTGTTAGTAGGGAGTGAACAACTCTTTGCACCGTGGTGCAGAACTGGCCCTGGTTGCTCCCCTGTCGCGGTCTTTCACAGGCCGCTGGTGGGACAGGCGGCCAAGGGCACCATAGTCAGTGGCGGCCGCGGCTCAGCAGCATTCAGCCGTGCCCTGTTTACGCCTCAGCTGCCCGTGCGGACAGTGCTGCTTCCGGCTGCGCGAAAAGCAGCACCACAGCTCTTCCCCGCAGCCGCCTCCCGCCCCAGCCGGGACGTCAGCGGCCACGGCCTCCCAGCGCCTGCGCCGCATCCGGGCCCCGCCGGGCGGAGCGCGGACGTGGCAGCGGCGGGCGGGGAGCGGCGGGGCGGGAGCCGGAAGCGGG
>VZTF01009747.1:49971-89808 GCA_013397755.1 Cnemophilus loriae | reverse complement strand
GGCTCCGGGTGGCCGGGCCCACCGGTGGGGTCGTGCGGTGCCCGCTGCGGGCGGACGAGCGGGCGGGTGGGCGGCACCGCGCCCGGTGGCCCAGACCCGAGGCGCTGCCGCCAGTGCCACCACTGCCACTTCCTCCTCCGCCGAGGCCCGGCGGCTCCCGGTCGGGTGACGCGTCGGGCCCACGGTGCTGCGCGCCACGGGAGGCTCTACAGAGCCCCAGAGCTCCCCGGAAAGCGCCCGGGCGGGACCGTCCGTACCGCCCGCGGCCCGGCGGCTGCCGGCGGCCTGCGGGGCCGGGCCGGCGGTCGGCGGGGCCTGCACTTCCAGTGCTTGGGCTGCCCCGAGGAACCCGTCGGTGTCCCGGTGTGGTGCGGCGACACCCGGCGGCTGCGAGTCGGGCCGTCGGTCCCGCACGGAGAACCGAATGGTTCTTTTTGGCCGGGGTGCGCCGCGAGTCACATACCCACCTCTGCAACCTCCGTAATCTCCTGTAATCCGCGGATCCTTCCCCTGGCGTTTGTGCTGTGCACTTCAAGCTTTCATTCATTCGAGCTTTGTAAAGGATGGTCGTCCCTTACGGAGATCTGGCGGCTGAGATTGGTTGGATTTGGTAGTAAAACTTAGTGGTTGCTTGTCTGTGGCTTTGAAAAAAGGAAGAAGGAAAGTAAAGGAGATGGCATGATCAAAATACAAGTGTAGTCTTGAAAAGGTGGTTATGCAAGATGGGACTCTTGGTTTCCATGTAGATGGTGCTTTAAATGTGTTTATTTTTTGTTGTTGGAATTTGTTTTCGCTCTTTCTAGGAAGTGCTTTTGATGGAGAACAGTGAAGCTTACTTTCCGGGTTTTTTTTTGGATTTTTTTGAATGTACTGAGCTCTGCGACAGACTGCAAAACCATCCAAACTGGGTTGTAGTTGAAGTTCTTTTTAAACTTACTGGCTAATGGAAGTGGTTGCTGGAACGTAAGAGAATCGCTTACACCTATGTTAGAAGTTATCCACAGGAATTAATGTTTGTACTGTCATTGAAAATACAGATTTTTTTTTTCAGTTTGGTACTCAGTTGGTTGTTAGCTATTAATGTGATAGTTCCTTAAAAATATTTCTAGGTCCATTTCTGTTATAGGATTCTGTAGTCAACTTTACCACATGTTGTGAGGAATGTTGGACAAATCACCATCTGAGACATAACATGCAAATTCTGTTTTGTTTTTTACAAGCATGTAAAATCACATCGCTGGAATGGGAGCTGGCTACTGATTTTGTAGTAAAGTCTTTACTGTTTATTAATACTAAGTTTTCCTGAGTAAATTTAGGGAACTCTGGCTTTAACATTGTTTTTTTCTTCTCCTACAGTAGGTGTTCCAGTTACGTGACAGATAGAAATATATGTAGCCTAAAACTTCCAAGCTTTCCTCTTTAAAGGAGACTTACTTTCAGTCACATATATACACTCTGTGGAAACGTAAACATTTCTATCCATTTTTTTGTAGAACAGGGACTTGCTAATGGAACTACCCTTTTTGGCTTGAAGCTGTGCCATTCAGGATTCTTTTATTGCTGTAGACAGACTGTGAAGTGGACATCAATATAAAGAATATATAATTGCTTCTTAATATGCTGTCACACTTACTCCAGGTTCTCATTCTGTGGCTGAAAGCTGACTTGTAGCAGTGAACAACTATTTAAAGGATTATTTCTTTGATAAGTGGTTTGGTGCTTGTACTTCTTTGAATGTTTTTTTTTCTGCTATGGTAAGACTATGTTATCTTCCTGTGAAACTTATTATCGGAAGGAGGGTCAAAAATCAGAGGAAGAATTGATGGTTGGCTAAGGAAGGGCAAGGTACAGAGAGTCACCAACAGTAATCAACAACAAGGTCTCTGCAGAAGAGAGAAGGTGGATGTTTCGTGTTCTTTAGATTTGGAAAGCTGTGTTAGGGATAAATTGTGAAGGTAGGGCTTGTTTTTATATGTTCAGCTAGATTCATTGTTAACATAGAACGCACTAAAAGACAGTATAAACTGGCAGTAGGTATTAGGAAAAGCTAATCCTGACCTTTTTTTGTTTCTTGCAAGTGATGGAATATAATGTATATTCGTGTAGAGGAAGTTAGAGCACAGAAATTGTGGATGAAAGATGGCCAGTGTTAGAACATATGTGAAGAAGACTTGTTTTTTAGTCTTATTCTATTTATTCCCATTCTTCCTTCCTTCCTTCTGGCCTCTTCTCTAAATTTGAAACTGCTCATGTAACTTTTTCTAATCAATTATGCTTGTGCAAGATTCACAGAAATGATTCAGACGCCTTCACTCATAACATATATGTCCACATGTATGTGGAGGTAGCTAAGAAATAGAGAGATCTTTCACTGTGATTTTGTTGATGCTGTATTGTCAGTGACTTTTGCCTCCACGGGGTTGCTCTTCAGAAGCCAAGCTCATTACAGAGCATTTTTCAAATCTTTTCCTAGAGCTTTGTTCCAGTGATAGAAATGTGAATCAGTCCCACCAGGAGACTTGAGTCAACGAAATATAAAATGTTATTGAAGTAGAAATCTGGTGGTGATGGCAGGGGTTGGAAATAGTGGTAGTTTTAAGGTTAAGTCAAGACTAAGCTGGGGTTTTTTGTACTCAGTTTTAAATCACTTTCACTCTTGTAGCTTGTATACTGTATTGTACCTTGCCCAGGATGATGAATCAGCCTAACTAAACTGAGTTTAGTGTGGCCCTTTTTTAGAAGAATACAGAAGTGATCACACCTTAGATTCACTTTGAAAACTGTGTCTTATACCTCTTATGAACTGTTAAAACAATTGTTTCTGGCAGTAACTCAGAATGCATAGATGGAGAGGATGTTACCTGTGGTGTAACAAGTTGAGAATCTGCACAGGCAGGAAGAGAGAGTGCCACATACTACAACCAGATTGGAGTTGGTTCCAGTATTGCCATTTGGGTTGATTTGGACAAACGTGTGGGAGGCATTTGTTACAATGGCCTGTGGGCTTACAGATTAGTGTGCAATTTCTGACTTCTAGGACATGAGTTTCTTTTCCAGGATTTTCTATAGAAAAAGAAAACAAACCAGGAATTTTTTTATATCTGAAAAGAACCAAGTGTTTCATGAGTGCTCATAGAAGACCTAGTCAAACTGTCAATGAAACAAAAGCAAGGACATCTGCCTTTCCAAAGAGTGTTCTTAGCTCCAGAGTCTAGGTCTTTGTAAGAATAGCAAAACCTTGCTGCTTCCAGAAAGCTGCAGAACAGAAACATTAAAAGCACTGTAGGCAGTATTCTGAATTACTGATGCTTGTCTTCTATGCCATCTTTTGGAAATAGTTTTGATTTTTGTGTTAAATTAAATAGACATATTTCCTTCAGTTTCAGGATAACATAGGTGGCCATGTTGTTATCTTGGGTTGTGTGTGGGATTTTTTTTGTTGTTGTAGGTTTGGGATTTGTTTTTTTTTTTAAGTATCAGTCTCCTCAGAAGTTGAAACAAACAAGCCTTTTCTTTCTCTGGGACCAGTGAAAAAGGTACTAGCATCTTTCTGAAGGAAAGTTATTTTGCTGTATGCCTTTGCTTTAGAAAGTGAACAAGAACTGATGAGATCAAGCTTTTCAGTTTCAAAAGGGAGTTAACAGTGAATGCAGACTATAAAAAATGATGAATATGAAGTTTTCAGTGATTTGGGAGATTTACTCATTGAAACCAGCTCATATGAATCACTAGTTTTTCTTAACGCATGTTGTAAAAACTTCAGTATGGTCTGATTTGTTTGGATACTAAGGAATCTTGAAGCTATTGTAAAAAATTAGGTATTCCACACCCCCCACATTATTCCTGTGTGTTTTCCTCCCATCAATTTATTACTGATCATCACTGGTTGTCTGTCTTGTACAACAGCCTTCTGGAGTAATTGTAGCTTTGTAACTGTTTTGAACGAAACTTTGTGGTCAGCTGCCTTTATACAGAGGAATAGAAAATGGCATAGAGTGACTGCTTCCTGCTTTGCTGAAAAATTGTTGTTTATGGTAATGACCACTCGTAGGATTTTTTTCTCTAGCATCAGTCCTGCTTATGTGAGCTTTGTGTATCGTAGCTGCTGAGTAGTAATGTGATGTTCAACACCATGTGTCAGTATTATGTTTGGCTTAATTTTGGTAATGTGTTACTACGTGCAAAGGAACATCCTCAGCATTTTTATCCAGCGAAATTGCCTGTTATCTCCATTTCTCCCTATCTGGTATATGTATTATTTCTGTCATTCTCCACACCCCCCTCACCCTTCATGTCATAAGACAGAGCACAAAATTCTCCCTTTCTCCATATTTCTTCAGGTGACCAGGTGCTAACTTATACAGAGATGTTTTTTGAGTGGAAACAAAATGAATATTTGATACAAATAACTTGTACTGGGGAAGAGAGAAAACAGACTCACTCAGTGGCAACAGTCTTCCACCTTCTCAGAGGCGGGTGCTCTTGGTCCTGCCGTATGGTATTTCACATCAGCCATGAGCAAGCGTGCCACAAGCCTTATGTTCAGAGCAAGTCAAGCACCAAAATAATGAAGCAGCCTTGTCCGCAGCCTCAGCACTGGACTTGTTCTTAAGTCTGCCTCCCTGACCCTCTGCCAGTGTAGAGCAAGCATCAGCTTGTGCTGTGGCGGAGATGAACCTGTGCTGGCTGGCACATGGGCTAGCTAAAGATCTGAGGTGTATCTATCTATCTTTCAGCTGGGACACTGAGTTAGAACCATCTTGTTTGTGTAGCTACTTTTTCCACAGAAGTGTTAGAGATTATCTCAAAACTCTTTTTCTCTGTAAGATGTGCATTGAATCAGCTTACCTCTTGGTTTTGGTATTGTGGAGAGAGCAACAAGCTGACAGATATCACATGCTCAGACAGGAAATACTGATATTCATGTGAGGGAGGGAAAGCTGAAAAGGGAATAGTAAAAGATCATCAGGTAAGATCACTTACTGAGTATACACTCACAGCAGTAAGTCAGAAGTGGTTTACAAGGGACATGCTTGAGTTCTTGTCCCATCCTGCTTTAGAAAAACAGGAGAAAAAGCATGAAAGATTGATCTTCTGCCCTGTAGTAATTCCTAGTTCGAACATTCACAGAATCACAGAATATTCTGACTTGGAAGGGACCCACAAGGATCATCAAGTCCAGCTCTTGAGTGAATGGCCCAGGAAGGGATCAAACCTGCAATCTTGGCATTATTAGCACCATGCTCCATCCAACTGAGCTAACCCCAGGGTCTACATTAGACCTGTTCAGGGATTTCTGTAGGTCTAACTTGTGAAAAGTGTCTTAATGGTTATAGGTCAGGAACTATCCTGTGGAATACTGCTACTCTGCAGCTCTTCCTGGAGGAGGGACCTGTTTGCAGGAGCAGTGACTAGAAGCCAGGTTCCTCATGTGCAATCCAATAAGCAGGGGCAGGAAGAAAAGACACAGCTCTCCTTCCTTGTCAGAAAGCCCTGCCCAGATGTTCCAAGATGTGCAGGTAGAGGAGTCCTCTCGATGTGTTCTTTCTTCCCTGTACCCCTACCTTTGCAGGAGGCCCTCTCTTGCTTTACTGTTTGGACAGAATAGGAGATGGCTGAGAGTAGGTCTGTGATTGCATTGTGGTGCTGCTGATTGCCTGCCTGGGCAGTAAGAGGTTAGCCTTTCAGAGAGCTTGGGAAGGGAGCAGGTCCCAAAGTCCAGACTTCCTGGCCACATGGCTGCTCAGGTTAGACTGTTTTGCAGAACTAAGTCAGAGGTAATGTGGGAAACCAGAATTTTTAGAGATTACACATTATAAACATGACAGCAAGAGAGTAATCATGTTTAACACCACTGCGGGCTGAGGAAAAATTCTGTCTTGCTCTTGTAAGCTGTTGCAAATGACATGTTAACTTTCAAGAGCAAATTACCTTTAAATATTTAAGAGGAGATATTTTTCTAAACAAAAGAGCTATCTTTGGAGAATAAAAATGTAAAACTTCATTTATTTCCTTCCATAAAAGTTTAAAATCCAATTTCAGGGTAAGTATTAGTAATCTTAGTATTGACATTTGTCATGTTTACTAGCTATAGGAGGTTAAATGTAGTTTTTATGTTTTGTGCTAGCTTTCTTTTGTAAATAATTAAATCTCTCTATTGTGATATATGTATTTTCCCTTTATTATATGTATAAAAGAATTTCTTTGTGTGGATGATTCTTACAGAGCTGTGGTTCTTCCAATGCTTTTGCTGTACAACTGTGGTGTCAGTTGCTGAAATAATTCCTTGGCATCATATTTTTGGTAATGGGAAGAACCAACCTTAGCATTGTTTGGCATGTGCTAATCGGAGTGTAGGCAAACCAGCTTGGGGATTTGTCACCTGATTGAGTTAAGCTACAGATTCCTGGTTAGGCTTTGCTTCAGATGGCTGTTGCATCTCTGTCTCCTCTGTGTTAAGCTTTACTTTGTATTTTTACACACAAGTTCATCATAGGGTTTGGAGAAAAATATGAGGGCAACATAAGTTATTTATTTTACCTTTACTTTGCATTTTTATATAAAGTGATGTTTTTTAGTGAATAATTTAATTGCCCTAAACATGTTTCTTTAGTGTTAGTGTAGGTAGTCTTAGCTGAAGAGGATAACAGTGACATGGAGTGTCCAAAGAAGTACAGGGGATGCAAAATACTCTTATGAGAAACACACCATGAGGGAATCTCCTGCCCCTGAAATCATCTCCTTGATTCTCCATGAATGAAAGGCACTATGGGTTATCTGCCTGCTTGCTGTTGTAAGAATTGCCTGCTTGGTTTGGGGTCTTACAATAACATTTCTGTTTTTCTTGTTACAAAGCTAGTCAGTTTCTTCATACATTTAGTTAGAGGAATTGGGAATCTGTCTATTAAGCAAGATTTCTTTCAAAAGTTTGCTAAAAAATGTCTCTCCTGTCTCTGACATTCTGTTTCAGGTCTTACACTTTGTTATAACTCCTTTAGTGCTGTCTTTGCCTGTGATAATTTTCCATTTTGAGCACCTTTCCTAGGTGAACATTTTGCTCTTGGAATATCTTTGTTTTCTGAAATGTATGTACATAGCAAGGACTTTGAATCATCTATTGCTAAAAAAAAGGCTATAGTCCCCTGTGCTGGTTCTGTTCTAGACTCTATCAGACACTTCAAGCAGCTGCCTTTGTGGATAGTGAAGCGTGCTGCTTGTAACAAGGAAATGTGATCAAATAAACTAACACGGAAGTGACAGCTGAGCTTGTTCAGTGTTATTGAAGTGTTATGTTAAGAAATCACTCATCTATATAATGAAATCTATTTTCTGTTGGTCTGATTCTGTGAGGTGGAAGTAGTTCATAAGGTTTTCTTGGGAAGCTTGATAATAATCTGCTATGGAATGGCAAATGACAGTATTTCTATCTAAGATGATGATCACTAGTCTAACCAGGATGAAATGCTGACTAAGTTGATTAGAAAACATAGTTCCTGAAAATACTGTTTTAAATAGCTCTTGTAAAGCATTTACATCTTACTTGAAAAAATTGCTGTGCAGGGATAAGTTACCATTAATGTTTTAGCTTCCCAAGTATCTTAGGATCTCTCACTTATTTGAAAACAGTAGGGAAACTGACCAGTTTGGTTTTTTATCTGCTAAAAGTCATTTTTCCCCCCCTTTTTGCAGGTGAGATTAGTTTGGGGATGTGAATACAATGAGTGTAAACCAGCAAGCTCACACGGGGCCTCCTTATGGGCAACCTCAGCCTGGATATCAGGGATACCAGCAGCCTGCCTACGGAGGACAGTCATTGCCAGGGGTTCCTCAGTCGCAGTATGGAGCTTATAATGGGCCGATGCCGGGATATCAACAGCCAGTCCCTCCACAAGGTACTGCTCGGTCAATACTTAATGATTGATAACCTGTGAATTGTGGCGTGCATGGAATTTTTGCCGTGTACTTCCTATTGTAAGTCTTAATTTTTTTTATGGTAGCGATTATCTTTTTTTCTCTATGTAATTTTCATGATGCTAAAAATCATGTTGTCCCGTATTCAGAGGGTATTGTGCTGTCTCTTGTGCAGTTTAGTAGGGCTTGCTCTTCTTTTGGTAGTTCATAAAATTAACATATTGAGAGACAGCTTGCTTTTTTCTCTATGTCCCTATGTTACTGAAGCACCTAACTGGAAGAGTCTTCCCAATGAGGTTATGTTGAGAGGCAGCAGTTGGGGACTAACAGATTTATAATTGAGACTGCCTTACATTGTTACGTAGAAAGATCTGCACTCCACCCTGAAAGATTAAGACGTACAACTCTAGGTAGAAAGCGTATTTGGAGCTATTTTCTCTAATGTCTTTAAATTCAATAAGAAGTTTGTGGACATGTGGCAAGCTAATGTATTCCAGAATTTCACTGATTCTGCAAGATCATACCCGTTGTTATTTTTGTCTGTTAAAAAAAAAAAGAAAGTAATTCAACTTCTGTTTTCCTGTTTTCAAAAGAAAGGCTGACTTTAATAAAGAACCTTGTAAGTCTTGGTTTTCAAGTACCTGAATTGCTTTGGGAAATCAATAGTGTCTTTAACATGTGAAATGTAGAGGAGAAAATACTATTGCTTTGAATGTAAGTATGTCTGCCTTTTCAGATCACAAGGATGAATTCAGTTTGCTGAAGTTAGCACAACATGAACTTAAAAATATTTGTTTAGGTTTCAGCTGGGTGTTCTAAGGTAATTAGGACTATGCTGGTCCTGCTAATCATCTCCATACTATCCACCTCTGCAAGTACATCTTCAATCTTTTGCAACTTCTTGAATTTTAACCCCGACTCAATGAGAAGGATAGAACAATCAAAGTGCCTCTAGTTGTCTTGAAACTAACAGAAGTGGAGGACTGAAATTTGGGTGCTGAATAATTGCACTGTTGGATTTTTGTCTAAAGTTAGTAGAGTAGCAGAGTAAGAGTTGAGTGTGGTGTAGTAAAGAATGGGTTATTCGAGTGCTCCATATTCCTTTTCTTTCCTTAATCCTCTTCCTCCCATGCTCTCAATAAATCTCTTCTAACAGAACTTTTAATCTGAGCGTTTTGAACTAATTTCACAAAGGGTTTGAATTCCTGTGAAAGTAATGAAAATCATCTCTGAGCAGAGGAAAGAAACCCTGCTTCCTGGGAAAATAGAGGCAGAGCTCAGCCACTGAGCGCTCTGTTTGACTGCTCGCTGTAGCCATCAACTAACTCATGTTTTCTGTCCAATGGAAGGAATGGGGAGAAATTGGAATTGCTTTAGTAAGGGAGAGAAGGGGATTCAAGAAGAACAAAAATTACCACAGATTTGGAAAAATTGCATCAGTGCAGCTATTTATAGAAAAGAGGTTTTAGCTGTTAGCAATGTGAAGAATGATTAGGGTGTTTGTGAAAAGAAGCTGATGAGTATCTTCTATCAGGTACTTCAAGAATTTTTCAGACTTTACAAGCCTGAAAAGCATCTCTTTTTAAGGGAATTAACTTTTTTCTTCTGGATTATTTCTGGTTTGCCTTTTTTGATTTTGGAACAGCAAAAACGTGGTTCATGACAGCTCAGTAAGGACATACCTAGATACTTTGATAACATTTATATAAAACTTGTGCAGATTAAAAATGCAGATTTTGTGCCAGTAATGATTGAAAGGTGGTGTGACACTGAGGGCAACAAGGTGGTCTCATTTGAACAACAAAATTGTATTTCACTATTCAAGTAGTGTCTCATGTACTTTATTGTTATTATCAGGCAGAGGTCATCCACAGTTTGTGGGGACTTTTTTTTCCATCTTTTTTTCTGAGACCATTGTTCCTGGACTTAGCAGACTGTATTAAGGAAGTTTCAGTTGTCAGGTTGTGCATTTTGGACCTGCTGTTTAGGATTCCTATCTTTAGAAGAAAGGAATGTAAAATTCAGAGCCTTACACAACAGCCAGAGATTGACCTGTTAGTGGCTGCTGAGTATGAAATCCCTGTGGAAGAGGGAGTCAAACAAACAACACATTATCAGAGACAGCAGACAGATGATAGTAAAAATAGTGACAGTTATCCTTTCTACCACCACCTCCAACACATTATGTTTACTGCAAGTCTTTGTGGCAAGACCTATTGTAGCTGCATAATGTAGAGGAGAGAGAATTAATTTCAGAGGCAGGAATTTAGGGAACACTGAGGGATAAAAGGAAAACTGCCAATATTATTCTGTAACCTCAAAGTAGTTGTCTTAGGGATTTATTTTTAAAATAACAGTAAAATTGCTTGGGGGACTGAGAGGAGAAGTGTTGGGAGCCCGTGCCATCCTTAGTCAGGGAGTGTTTTGCATCTAATTTATGTGACAAACCCTGACTCTAGCTAAATGGAATCATGGGAATGCCATGGCAATGATAATAGTCTTTATGGGGACCAGAAGTGGAGTGCTGTGGTGCTAGCTGAAAATACCTGGTTCTTGCTATGAGAATATTGAAAGAACCAAGGACAATTTTGCCCCAGTCCTTTAGTCAGTCTGTTGGTTTCCTTCAGATGAGGTCATGCAGTTGAAAGTGCAAACACAATTATCTGAATACCAGTAACAATTAGGCTGTGGGTTGTTTTACATAGGCTTAGTTTATGAAAATGTTAACTCTTGTATTAGTGTAAAGACTACATTTATAGTATGTTGTGCATGATAGAAGAGAGGGAGTATAGCTTAAGGAACAAGGTGGTAGATGGCATGAATTTTGTGTATATGATATTTTCTAGACTGCAGACTGTTCTCGGCATTGGAAAGGCTGTCTCTCGGCGCGTTATCAGGCTTGATTTACTGGTGTATTCTGTCTTTCCAGGTTACTTTCCTTCCTTGGGGTTTCCTTCGAAGGGCTCTCCTGTATCTCTCAACTCTGACACTTCTTCTCTTGCACCTAATTTCATAGGTAAATGGTGTCCTTTCTGTGGGAGTGTTTGTGCTGTGTCGCTTCTTCTGTGCCAAGTTCCCATTTAATATGGATGCTTATCTCAAAGGTTAGGTACCTGATTGTTCAGGCAGAGGTGGGTGGGACATTTCCCAATCTATTTGTAGGCAGCATTCCAGAAGCATAAATAGGATATGAAGAAATAGTCCTAGTAGAAATCCCTTATGCATGCAGATTCATAGATAAAACTTGACTTGTGACTGTTTTCGGAAGTCTGATTTCAAAACCTGAATTGGCCCATTCAGATTCTGTCAGGTACAATCCTTAGTTTAAAAGAACTTGGTCTCAGCACTTGAGAGGGAAGATGAGGTTTGAAATGATAGCATTGCAAAGAAGTGAAAAATCTCCTTAAACCACCAGGAGGTTGTTACTGGAAGTCATGAGATTTGTGTAGCTTGTGCTTTCGTTTAAGGGAAAAAACAAATTTCTAACTTACTTGGCTATACTTAGAATCCAAATATATGTTAGGAATAATTATTTTTCCAAAAGCTGTGACTTGAAGAAGGAAATATCTTTTCACAACTAGCAATCAAAATGTAAGAATTAGAAATGCTGCAAGAAACTATATTATACTTTTCCTTTTTTCCAACTAGTGGTATTTTGGAAGAGGTGTTTCTAGAGATGACGATTTATTTAGAAGATCAGGGTGTCAGAAGACAACCATATAGGCTCAGGGCTTTGAGGAAAATCATAGGCATTTCTCATTTTGCTGTAAGCTACTTCCATTTTGAGGTCTATAATGAGTAAGAACATCTCAAAGATGTTGGAAGGGGAACTTGAGGATTTGTCAAGAATAATGAATCTTAGGCTAATAAACCGCTAGATACCTATACCTGTTCTAGTGACTTTTTTTTCAGTGACTGTTTGAGTGGTCTGTAGTAGGGGTGACAGAAGTATATTTGTGATGAGTACTAGAAAAAAAGTACTTCCAAAGCTTTTTCTGAAGTAAACCCATATTTGTCAAATGGTATACCTGTTAAATTTGGGGCTGGAGGAATTTAATTTAATGTATATAAAAAAAAGTGTGTAGGATCCCTCCAGGAATTGGATTAAATATGCCTTCAAAGACAAAAGATAAGGCCAAACAGTTTACCTGTACTGTCAAAGGAAAGACATTGCAAAATAGATGTGAGGTATCACAAAAGAAATTCGAAAGAAGTAACATACAAATAGAGATCAGGAAATGCTTAGCCAGAGGAACAGTAAGATGAATGTGCTGTAACAGTAGTTTAGAAAAGACAAGATTAATGAGATGAAAGTATATAAAAATAATAAATGTCTGTAGGAGTAATTAAATCCTGTCTCAAAATGAAGAAAGGGAGGAGGTTTAGTAATAAAGAAAAAAACCCAAGAAATTATCAGTTATTCATACAAGATCTAGTTAATTCCTTCCTTGACTTAACATCCCCAGGTTTGCTAAGAATTGGATGTAGCAGATAAAATATATGAGTTGAAACCTCATGCTTTAGAGTATAAATTATACTGTAGAGTTGAGAAATGGCTCCCTTTATTTCTTATTTTGTAATGGTTCCTCACAAGAAGGTTTCAGAATCCCTTTGAAACTTGCCATGCCGGTCACTGTCAGAGTGACACCACAGTGTGTATGTGTGGGCCTGGTCTCATGGGGCAGTTTTAGTCATCTGTACTTAATGATACCCCATATGTGAAACAGGTTCCCTTGTGGTTAACAGGCATGGTCATATGGTTGTTCTAATTACCAGCATTGTTAATATAGTATTATTAAAAGAGAAGTTTACATTCTCTTTTTTGGAAGTAAAAACTGCAGTTGGTCTGCTGGTATTGTCTCCAGCACTTTGTGGTCTGTGGAAAGACTGGTTTCTGAGGCAAATGTGTTTGGGCTGTGACTGAACCAGCTCAGTCTGAAAGATGGGAAAGTATTTGTGTTAGCCTCCAACCTTGAGAGGCTGGAAAGAACAGTCTGTGGTGGCCCCCATTATGTTCTATATAAACACAGTAAGTCATGTAGTTTTTGAAAACTGGCTTCCATTGCCTGCTTACCTTTGAGGTAGGGAAAACTGACCTGTAATGAACATTAGATTCCATTGAATACTCTTCTTGGTTTAGGTCAAAATAATTGGGCTTGGAGGGGAAAGGATTCAGTACCTTACTGGCAAGATAATTTTCTTCATAAAAGATGAAGTTGTCTTTTGAAGACCCTCCACAGCACATATTTTCTTCTTGATCTGTGTGGAGGTGGTAACTAGTGACACTGGCTAAAAATATTTGTGCATAAATTATTTGTTGCTCATGGTGTATTGTTACAGCAATTCTGCACTTGAACTTTTCATGGTAGTTGGTTCAAGCCCTTGTTTCTATAATTCGTGATATTTTAATTTTTTTTCATTATGTTTGTAGGTTCATTAAGAGCCCCGCCAACATCTGGAGCTCCCCCTCCAGCCTCTGGAGCATCTCATCCTTCTGGCCACCTGGCATACAGTCAGTTTGAACATGGAGATGTGCAGAATGGAATTCCAGCCTCAGCAGGCCCGATGCAGAGGTGCATACAAGAAGAGTGAATTGTAACAAAATCCTGCCTTGGTAGACTTGTGCTAGGGCTAGACTTTTTAGATCCCAATCAAACTAAATACTCCAGGTTTTTGTGGTGGATATTGACTTTTTTCATTGCTTTGTTATTGTTTTGGAGCAACATTTTGCCACGGGGTTATTTGTTAGACAGTGAGTATATCTGGAGATTAAAAGCTTGTGAAAGGATATGAGCAGATGTCAGTGACCGATGAAAACCTCTTCTCCTCCTAAGAAATTCTTTGTGATAGTCGTTTTCCCTTAAAAAAAATCAGTTGCATCCACACAACTGTGGATTTGTTCCTTGACTGTGTGAAATGATCTCTGGAGCATGTGGCTGTCTTTACTGAGTAATTTCTTAGTATTGATTCTGGGTCGTCTTCTATTCCCTGTGGATCCCTGAGTTACTGTCATCTAAGGCTCTTCAGCATCTTTTCCAGAAAGATACTGCTGTTACCTCTGTGGTGAAAGTGGCAATAGTCCTGGAGAGTTCAAATATTTTGAGTGGCAGAGCATTCTTACATAGCTGTGCAGGCCTTAGTGTTGCTCACCCTATAGACTCTGTGCAGCATTTCTGATTTGTTGTGATAACTGAAATGGAATTAACAAAAACATAGAATTTGTATTTTAAGAGCTAATAGATTTTTTTTTTTTTTTGGTGAAAGGGATTCAGATCCATGCAGGATATGTAGTTATTTTTCCAAAGCTGAGCTACAGTGTTTCATGTAAATATCTGAGACCCAAAAAATGTTTATGTAGTAGAACAATTTTAAAAGGCACAGAGAATTGTGATTTCTTCTGTAATGAGGAATCAATTCAGTTTGTCATCTTCCCTCTCAGGCCACCTGCTTCTCAGCCATTTCTGCCAGGCTCAGCACCCACGCCTGTCAGCCAGACATCTACGTTCCAGCAATATGGGCCCCCCCCAGCCAGCGTGCAGCAGCTCAGCAATCACATGGCAGGGATGACAGTTGGCAGTCCTGCAGCCTCTGCTCCTCCCCCAGCTGGACTGGGCTATGGTAAGGTTTCCTGGCTACAGAAATATGCTATTGATTTTCATTTTTGCCAGTAGTTTCATAAAAGATTTTTTCTTGTCAGTGATTCATTACTATATGGTTATAGGAATTCTCTGGGTGTTGACATCTGCCATAGTAAACAGTAGTTTTCTTAACTAATAAGGTCATAATTGGGGAAAACAGAACTGAGACTATTGTAGGGGACAGTGCTGACACTGCTGGACGTGAATAACAAAGGAGAGTAACAACACTGGTCCTCAAGCAGGTGAATCTTGTGAAACACAAAACAGTCTACCCTTAAGTCACCTGTTGGAGCGTCTACATGTCTTGCCACTGTTGTGCAACAGCCCAGTCAAAAAAAAAAAAAAAAAACCACAAAAAAAGACGAAAGGAAAAAGGGCCCCATAAATCTAAATCACAAAGGGCTGAAAATACTCTTTTTTTGTATATTCCTGGCTTTGCCCTTTTTTCTGGCCCTGAATCCTGGAATGTATTCTGATTATGTAAAATAAGCAGCTCAGACTTTGGGAGAGAAGGCAATGAAAGAACTATCGGGCTTCAGATCCCCTGAAGGAGTTTCAGCTCTCTGATCAGTCTAGGAGGATGGTCACTTAGGATTTGTCTCTGCTAGTACTGGTAAGTTCATCTGAAGATGAGAAGGTGGTAGACTTACTCGGGTGACCTGGAGCGAATGGGTTTTCCTTGCATCTTAACTGTCTTGAGGATAAGAAAAAATTATATCTTTTTTTTTTCTTACCAGGTCCCCCAACATCGGTTCCCCCAGTCTCAGGAAGCTTTAGTGCAACAGGATCTGGTCTCTACACACCTTACAGTACGAGCCAAGGACCCCCTCCTACCAGTGTGTCTCAGGGTCTTCCTTTGGCACAGCCTCCGTTTCCTGGTCAGACAATACCAACTCAGCGCCTACCTACTCAAGTTCCTGGTTTTGCCCCACCTCCCCCTTCTACAGGGGTTGGACCTTCCTCTTACCCTCCTACCACAGGTGCTCCAAGGCCACCTGCCATGCCAGGCCCTCCACTGCCTGGGCAGACAGTTGCGGGACCACCATCATCCCAGCCTAATCATGTATCCTCACCACCACCTCCATCAACTATGGCAGGGCTGCACCCTGGGCCTCCCATGAGTGGTCTTCATGGGCCACCTCCTCCCACTCATCTTCCTCAGCCAGGATACCAAATGCAGCAGAATGGTGAGTATTCCTAGTACAGGAATTTTAAGTTACGTGTTCTCTGTATGGTGCAAACTGAGAACTAGATTTCAGGTTGTCACTTGTGAGCTCCTGGCTGCACGTCAAAGCTTCCGTCTTGTTTTCCCTGTGCTCGTGTCTGAGATAATATCATTTGTCATTCTAAGATGTTTTATAATACAGGTTTTAATCAGATTAATGTAACTAAAGGAATTCTAGCTTACTTGCCTGAAAAAGTGTTTAGCAATTAGTGCCACAATACTACCAGAATTTGTGATCAAAATTTTCTTATGGACTCCAATTTCATATCTGCAACCTCACCTGTTCAAAAATAGACATTGGAAATACTGAAAAGCCTTATTTTATATTTTTAAAATTTGTGGCCACTGTGCATATGCAATGTGTATGAAAGGAGTTGTTAAACATTGAAAAAGGAGTTGCTATGTTTTCTCCTTTAATTTGCTTAACCGTATTTTTCTCCCTTGTAGAAGCTTGCACATCTTAAATGTACTTAAAAGTAAAACCAGTTAAGCTTTCTGAATTAAAATCAGTTTTGGCTGGGTTTTAATCAATAACACTTACAGATGGCTGGATTAAAGTGATTGTGTGCAAATGTTAGGATTGAGATTCCCATGCCCCATGCAGCTTTGCACAGCTGGACAGGTAAATTACTTAAAAATATCTGTTCAAATTCCTATGAACTGTAAAAATATTAATGGGTTAAATAATGCAGTTACTCTGTAAGTGACTGGCATTGTGTAAAATAATACGAAATAGCTTCAGGTAGTTACAAAACAAAAAGGAAAATCACACATTAGCCTATTACTGTAATTTCAGACAAGCCAAAACTGCCCAAGGGAACTCCTTGCATCTCTTTAATTTGAAGAATTAGGGATCATCCACTAGCTTATTTGGCTGTTCTGTGTGCACTTTCCATTAGACAGTTCTGCAGGTAAATGTTCATCCTGCGTGATCTTAATGTGCATTGTGAGCAACAGTTACAAACTCTAAAAATAGTTACAGTAGTTTGCTGGTTTGGGCTGAGGTAGGGCTAACAGAGTTCTGACTAAAAACCTCTGCTTCTTTAAGTCTAGTTTTGAGAACTATATCTGTCAGCTTATTGGATTCTTGATAGAGATGTACCAGTCTAAACTGAAACACTGTGATAAATATTTTTAATCATAATTAATTGAAAAGCGCATGATTTTATTTTTCTTGAGGTTTTTTTTTTTAATGATGGCAGGAAATGTGGGAAGTGCCAAATGAGGAAACGCCTAGTATTTAGCCGCTGTTTGATTTTTATGTTCTTTTCTTGTTAAGGTTCCTTTGGACAGGTGAGGGGTCCCCAGCCAAACTATGGAGGAGCCTATCCAGGAGCACCAAATTATGGAAGTCCACCAGGACCACCACCGCCACCAAAACGCTTGGATCCAGATTCCATTCCTAGCCCTGTAAGCTTACTTGTTCTTACCACTGTCAGCTCTTCCATAGTGTCTTTGCATAAAACAGAACTGACAAAGACCAAAGCTGAAAATAGGTTTCTCATTCCAAGGAACATCAGTCTGTTTTCCTGCTTACATTTTTCTCTTCTATCCACTTTCAGTCTTTTGTGATGAATAAGCCCAGAGGCAGTATTTTTCTTGGTGACTAAAGAAAGGCACTGCATATGGAAATCACTGCTCTAATTCCTCAGGTCTTTTTCTGTACTGTGTTATCTTGTGAGAATCCTTGAGGGCTTTGATTAAACTTGTTTCTCCTTTTCTGGATTCTTGCATAATGACTTTCCAAGGTGAACTAATTTCAGGTTTTGAGGTGACAGTCTGTGAACTGTATGATCTGTGTTTAAAGTATGGTTAGTAGGAGGTGATTGTAGTGCTTTTCCTATAAAGTGTCAAAAAGCTGGTTTGTGGTTTTTTGGGTCATGAAGTCATGATGCTACATCAGTCAAATATGGACAGCTTCTCAAACTGGGATTGTCTTTGAGAATGGAGGTTCTGAGACAGGATGAGCAGTTATATGTAATGGTTAGCAACGATGAATAATATTAAGCCGGGTGGTAGTATTGCCACTAGTCCACTGTGCTGTTCCTTCCACTGCTGCTGATGCTATTTCTGTGCTTCAAAACTATGAAAATAATGTAGTCTTAAGTTAGATCTGAACTGATGTTATTCAGAAGGTACTTCTATTTAAAAAAGATTACCTGTTGACATTCCAGGTTTATGTAAAGCTTACTACTGTATTTTTTTCATAGAATATAAGTCTTTAATTGCTTGTCTGCCTCTCTTCTCTTCCACTAAATGAAATCTCAAATGGCTTGTCAGTTGCCTTCATGTTAGCATGTTCTTAAAGCATAAATCCCCAATTTCTAACCAAAATGAGCAGGTGAACCACTGCCTCCATTGTGTGCCAAGCCAAACATCCTGGCAAGACTGGTTTTGGGATCAGTGTACACCGCAGAAGCTGATGTGTCCTGTTGCATGAATGGCTATCTAAATGTATCTAAATGTATCTAATTCCAGTGCTACAGGTTTGGGTAGAGAGAAGTAACACTGTTACTTTTTGGTTTATTATTCTCTTGTCTTTCTTTTCTTTTTTTTTTTTCCTTCTTTNTTTTTTTTTGGTGGCACTCTTATTTCTTGTTTAAAAAAAAAAGCAACTTAGTGAGCTGCCACCCCAGCAGAAACCCAGGCACAGAATAGACCCAGATGCAATTCCTAGTCCAGTAAGTGCTGTATATATGTCAATTGTAGTCTGTATGTTGGTGACCATCTGTGCATGCCTGAAACCCGAACTTCACCTTGCTAACCCTCCATCATTAATATTTTACCCTTTTCTTGCTGTCTTCTGCTTGCCTTATCAAAATGAGTAACGTTACACCACATGAGGTTGTTAAAATCTTCTGTGATGAATGGTGAGGCAATAGAAAGCAGTGTTTCAGAAACAGATCATGAAGAATGTCTCCCCTTCACTTTGTCTGATCTTTAGGATATTGCCTTCATCAGATTCCAGCTGGCATTTTCAGTGTAAGCCAGTAGTATACCTGTCCATACAACGTGTGTTTCATGTCAGCATGCACACAGCATGAGCTGTTGTAGCCGTGTTTTCTACCATGTTTTGATCAGAATTTGATTACTGTTCTTGTTGATATGTCAGTACTGGGCCGGTGCTCTGGAGTTCTAAAATTGCAGATGAACTGGAGTTTTTTTAATGTTAATTCCTGATACAAATCTTCTAGTGGTTGAGTATGAGGCATGGGGAGCTATAAACATTCTCTCATTATCTGTGCTCATGCATAACCATTACATTTTGAATTTGAAATTGTAATGGTTATGTTGGAGAATCTTATCTAAAGAAAGAAAAAAGCAGCTACCTTTTGGACTGGGTGAAAAAACCCCCACCCTTTGGCTTTTTGTTACCGTGTGTCACTTCTTCCTCATGTAGTCAAAGTTCATCATTTAACAGGTACCAGTGGTGAGATCACCAGCGTCAGTCAGCCTGTAGACTTTTGAAACGGGACTAGATTTATTCTTGACTAGTCACTGTCTGAAGCTATGGGAGGCTCTCTGCTGGCAGCTTGCAATCTGTAGTGAGAGGGTGGAAGTTCTGTCATACAAACTTCCGCATTTCAGAATTTACTCTGGGCAAAGGCAGATGTGTTTGATGGCAAAATAAGAGCAGAAGAATGATTGCTAGCTTTAATTCTTTCATTCACTCACCACTGTGGAAATGTAGTTTGAACTGTGTGCAACCACAAAGGTCAGAGAATGTTTTAGTAAAATAAAACTATTTAATACATTTCCATTATCTTAAGCAAATTTGCAGTTGCGAAGAATTTGAAATACCAAGAAATTTAAGATTTTTACAGGCTTTGAAGTTTGATTCATTGACAAGTATATTGAAATTTCACTTTCCACGTTCCCAAAATTCAAATCACAAACCCTTGAGCACCACAAAGTAACAAAGACTTCCACCCGAGCTTGCAAGCCATCTGTCTTTAGGCCAGAGTTACAGTGGTTAGAAATAAAGGCATACTAGGAAAACGGTGGGACCATAACAGAAAGAAAAAGCCAGGTTACCTATAGAACTTCAGTTTGAGGCTTACAGAAGCTTCTAATTCTTATTTGACTAGAACTGTACAGGGGAAAACTACCAAAAATTCCTTTCTTGATCTGAGTTTGGCTTTTATGAGTTCATATCAGACTTTAAAACACAAAATATGCTGCTACTCAGAATACTTGGGGAAAAATACTATTTGCAGCTTGTAATTTATTACTAGTCATTAAGTACTATTTGAAATCAAGCTGAGAGGTGACTGCTTGACAAAATTTACTTGCTCTTCCTATTTTTAGAGATAGTAATGTTTGTCTCAGGTCCCCTTTTCACTGCCTTAGAGATTTTTTATTTTACAATACTTTGAAAGCAAACCTCCAAATAATATGATATTTTCCATCACAGATTCAAGTAATTGAAGATGACAGAAATAACCGTGGGTCAGAACCATTTGTCACTGGAGTGAGAGGGCAGGTCCCACCTCTTGTTACTACGAATTTCTTGGTCAAGGATCAAGGTAAACTATTTTTCTTTTCCTAAACAAACAAACAAAACACAAATCCTGAAGAGTCAGTAACAGAACTGTGTCTTTAAAGGAAACATGTGTTTTACTGACAGAAGCTTGGTTTCAGGTCCTGTGTTGATTTGATCTCAGTTTAGATTCTCCTGATTGTTTGGTAGCTAGTAACCAATTTGCAGGTAAAAAATGTTTTCCAAGGCAGATACCTAGGACCAGCATTAGCAGAGATACCAGAAAGCAGCAAATGAAGCCTCTTCTGTAGAGCTTTATAAAAAACATTTAAGAACTGAAATCTACTAGCAACATCATTAGAATTGGACTGGCAACTGTATTTTTTAAAATTAAGAGGGATGTAAATTGGTCTGAGGGCTCTGTAGAGAAAAGATATTTCATCTTTTAATTGCCAACACTTTTTTTGAGTTTTAAAGTTCCAGAAAAAGCTTCAGAATCTGATTCTACAATCAAGTATTTTACTCTTCAGCCAAAATTACAAAATGAAACAGTAGAAATGTTTGAGTAGAGTTTTCTGTCTACATTATGTTTTAGTCTGCGAATACAGTGAAACAAAAATGCCTTTTTATAGGTTTAGGTTGACAGGGAGTCAAGTCCATTTGTTTTAAGGTTTTTTATTATATGTAGTTAATCATGAAGAGGTATTTTATTTGGAATTCAAGTTTTCCATAGATTGAAACTGAATGTTTAGGTAAGATCTTAGTGTCTGTGGCTTAACGACACAACTTAAGGTATCTTTGTTTCTGTTCTTGAATATAAACTTAATTTGTACTGAAATTTGTGGGGCTTTTTTATTTGTTCACCAGGTAATGCAAGCCCCCGCTACATCAGATGCACATCTTATAATATTCCCTGCACCTCTGACATGGCCAAACAATCCCAAGTTCCCCTGGCTGCCGTCATAAAGCCGCTGGCTACTCTGCCGCCAGAGGAGGTGAGAACCGTGCGTAGAGTTACGTGTGCCGTGTGCACGCTCGGCAGGAGAGTTCTCTCCGGTGTCAGCATTTAACAGATATGTTTAGAAGGCATATTTAGGTAATGAAGACCAGATAAACATTGATTCTCCAACAGGCGTGCGATAGAGACCTGTAAAGCAGAAGAACATTGTGTTCAAAATGTTTAATATTTTGACTGCCATGATAATTTCAGCTTTTTTGCAGTAGCTGTCAAGCACTGTGACTAAATGACCACTAGAGTGGTCACAAAAGCGTACACTTCCAGCTGATCTCAGTTTCTTTCTTAGTCTAAAATATTTTAATGGTTGCTAATCACAGGTGTTAAGTCTTTTCTAGAATGCCAAGTTGTGGAATTGGATGAGAATGTATGAAACAGCACCCGTTAAGCTGTCTAATATGCATGTACATACATGCACAGCACTGTGTGGGATTACAGCACAACACTGAGTGCTGGGAACTGCTGAGCTGCACTTGTATTTCTGCCCTTTCTCTCTGCAGCACTTATTTCCTTCTAGGTGTAATGTGTGGCTATTTAGCCTTTTACCCACTCGTGTTTGGTTGCTGAGAACATGAAAGCTTAGAGACTTTTACAGAGTTTGACATTTTTTAAAGTAGTCTAAATACTCTGGGTACTGTGAAGTGTTAGCGTGCTTGGAGCAGTGATGTAAATGGACAAACAGGCTTGTTAAATTTGCATACATATGTCTGCAGTATTCTGTGCCCTGTTAAACCTAAGTGTAGCATGTGCTGAGGAAAGCAATTTCCTCTGGTCTTTTAAGGGTGTTTTTTTCCTGTTGCATTTCATTAGTGTTCCTAAACTATGGTTTGAATTTTAAAAACTGGTTTGTGATAAAACTGATCTGTGGCTGAAGTTTAAAAGGAACACAATAGGAGAATGAGATCTTACTTGAGAAACTTCGCAGCTTGTAGAGTTACACATCTTTAGAGAAACTTTACAAATAATAGTTGTTTGGTCTCCTGGTGTGTGTATGCTTTGAACAAACACTTGTGGTGTCCAGAAAAAAAATGGCTAGGATTGGAAAATTGCTCTGGAGACCAGTCAGCTTCTAGTATTTGGAAGTTCTTTATGGCAAGGGCAAACTCATTGTGGAGGAGCCCTTCCAACAGATGAAGACTCAGCTGTTGAGAGCAACAAGATTGTAAATAGAGCTAAAGCTTTACATACAAGTAATGAAAGGATAAATGTTTCATGAAAATAATGTCTTATGAAACTAAAGCATTCAGATAAATTTAGGATATATAGAAGTTCAGCGCCTGGTTGACAAATCCAGGACCTTTGCCTTATGTTATGCACTGTTCAGAAAATCAAGCTTGAGGCTTTGGAAAGAAGTATCTCTGTCTTCTGGGAGTAAGTTGGTAATGACAAGTTATGTATAGTGCTGCCTGTTTCCAACACCCTTGTAGTTTGTGTGCATGTTACAGAGGGAGAGGCTGAGGAAAAGAAAATTGTGTTAATTGTGTTGAAGTACAATACCAACATTTCCTGCCAGTCAGAAAACTTGAAACTTTGTTTCCTCTGAAGAGGTTAGCCTGGGCTATAGGAAATGAGAAATGCTGGCTGCAAAACCATTATACTGTCATTAAATGATTAGTGGCTTGAATGAAAAGACATAACACAACTGTGGCATGAAGAGGAAAGTGACTGGACCATTTGCTCATCTTCTGGTCAGTGAATATATTGTCTCTTAAACATGATCATAGATTTAGGGTAACTGAGAGAAGTAAGACCAGACACCTTTACTGAGAGAAAATTTAAAAATAAATAGTTAAATTTTTGAGCTAAGTTCCTAGTTACAAAAGGTGCTTTGAACTGTGAATGCAGCTTATAACTTGTATGAGTTCTGTCTCAATAATTTTAAAGTGCTTCCTGCTCATTCTGATGTTGAGAAGCTGCAGAAGTTGCCAAGCATCTTATTCTGGTTTGGGTGCAAAAAGAACATATTCTAAGTAATAGTTCAAAAATGTTGTCACTATATAACAGTTTTGAGGACTTGCTGTACAGTGGGGTCAAGACAGTAAGAGCTTGCGGTTATAATGTATTTCATGATGGAGTTCAAAAATAAGTCTTACCAGATGGAATTTTTTAAGGTAGATGCTCTATATTCTTGAATACATGGAGTGCAATGACTGGCTTTGCTTTTGTCAAAAAGCTTGCTTTTTACCAGGGGAAGAGATATGAGGTAAAGAGTCACTTTCAGTCTTTTGTGTTCACTTGGGATACATCTGGTGGTGTGACGTGGTCATGTTCTTCAAGCAATCTGCTGGCTAGGTGGCATAGCCCATTAATGACTCTGGCCTACCAAGTACTGCTGTGCTAGAGCTTGTATTGAAAAGCACTTATGAAATACTTGTTCAGGCTTCTCACATCCCCTGCACTCTCTCCCACAGCTGCCAAATGCTAAATCCCATGCCATGTACAGGGAGATAGATATGACCACATAATGCAGAGCTTAAAACTTTCTCATCATCAAGAGACCTTTTTCATTTTTTTTTTTCTCTTGCTTCCACAGACCCTTCCTTATTTGGTAGACCATGGAGAATCCGGTCCTGTCCGATGTAATAGGTGCAAAGCTTACATGTGCCCTTTTATGCAATTCATTGAAGGGGGAAGGAGATTCCAGTGTTGTTTCTGCAGCTGTGTCACTGAGGGTAAGGTTTGCTCTCAGAATCACTCTCTGGGCTCTACCGGGAAGGTCTTTGAACAAGATGCAGGCAAATAAATCTTTATCATGTTATGATCATTTATAATGAGTACTGTGATTTAATATGTGTCTAGTCTTGTAAAAAATTATTGGAAGGCACGTTCAGTTCTGAAATTGTGTTCAAAAAGGTGCTTTTGCATTGTAGCAAATTTTTAATATGAGGTATTTGTAGCATAATGCCTGATGGTTTAAAAGACTGTTGTATTTTCTTAGGGTATTTCAAAAGTACGGGGCTTTTTAACAGACTGAGATATAGATCTAGTCAGCAGCGTGTGTTAGGATTTTTTTTTCTCACAAAGCCTTTTTGTGTCTCACAAACACTCCTTAGAGGTGAGACTGCAGTTAAATCTGCTACAGCTGAATAAGAGTGTTCAGTACAGGCCAGTTAATATTAGTTGCTCTTCTAAATTAGTGCAAAACATGCTTCCTTTTAAGCAGAAGTCACAACGAGCTGCTCATAGCATGACATTTGTAGATTTGTTTTGAAGGGATAGTGGAATGTAAGGTACAACAAACCTTATGATGATGTTTTCAGTGTTCCATTTGGTAGCACTGATGGCTTTTAATGGACTGCTCTTACCACCTCAGTTATGCTGTACAACTATTTGTACTAACCAAAATGGTGATTAGAAGTGGCCAACTTTAGAAAACGATTTTGTCTGGTGATTTTCTGCCTGCGTACATTCTGTGTCCTGCTCGCTCAGCAGCTGTATGAAGGGCTGTACCTGTAACAACTGAGCAGAGGCAGAAAAGGGAGGGATGCTGAGAGACTGCTGATGAAAGCAATACTGTGGAAACACAATGTAGTTGTACCTAAAACTTAAGGACAATTTTTGTTTTCTCTGCAAAAACCATCAGTCAATTAGCTTGTATGGGATGTGTACTTGGAGACGAGAGTGATGCTTATATATAGTCTTAATAATATCACTTTGTTTTCTTTTGAACTTTTGAAACTTTGAATGTTTAGAATAGTTTAAATGTGGTGGATAGTGTCATTCCAGGTAATCTCATTTCAGTCTCCCCTGGAGCTATATAGACAGCTATATAGAGCTATATAGACAGCTGTAGCTGGAATACATTTTGTTACCGAAGCAGTTCTGCGGGAGGGAGTGTCTGTCCTGGTAGTTCTTGGGGCACAAGGGAAACACTTTTTTTCTGCAGCTGACTTTTGTAGGCAAAAATTTAGCTTAACTCCCATTTTATTTTCTGATACCTTGTACCAGCACAAAAGTACTGGATGCTAGGTATATGGTTACACTTCTGTTCCTCCTTCTTAATCCACTATAAGAAGTACTCTGTCTATTCTGATAAAAAGATTATGGGAGTCTCTGCGTGCGAGAATGCCTAGAAGCTTTACTGTTGTGCAGCACAGGAAGGGAAGGGAAAACTAACTCATATGGCAAAATAAGGAGCTCAGTATTTTAGTAAGCCTGATTTGAGTCAGTAATGATGTAGCCTGTAGTTTGCCTCAAACTCTGTTTTAAGTAATTTGTTACTACTTACATGGGATGGTTATAGTTTTCCTTTGGACTAGATCTGTCAGAATAATCCTAAAAGTGTATTGTAGTGATGTTTCTGATATGAAATGTAAAATGAGAATGAAAGGGAGATTCAAGAAAAGTACAGCAGTAGCTATACAGTGTGCTGTCTGGTGCATGAGACAAACTGGAATAAGTTTGTATTTTTTTGCTTTAATGATATTCTTAATTTGCATTAATATTTTTAGTACTTGTATGCTAGCCCAGGGTGCTAGTTCACTTTCCTGGAGTTTTTTTTGAAACAGCTGTTGTCATGTTGGCTCTCTAGTCACAGTGTTTATTATGGGCATATCAGCTTCATGATTTTTCCTTTTCCAGTGCCACCTCACTACTTCCAACATTTGGATCATACTGGAAAGCGAGTAGACTTCTATGACCGACCTGAGTTATCATTGGGGTCGTACGAGTTTCTAGCAACAGTTGACTATTGCAAGGTACAGTAATACGTGTTTATTGCTGTACTTATTTTGCTTTTAAGTAGAAAGACTATTTTCTTGAAAGTAAGAAAGACATGAATTGTTTGGGGCTGATTTCTAGCTGGGAGAGATAATTAACAGCAATAATCCAACCCACTTTATTGTGTAAAATGACATGCTTGTCTGCCTACTTCCAAAAGCAGAGGAAGTCCTGATCACACATGACATAATATAATTTAATATCTGTCTCTGTAATTTTTTTTCTGTAGCTATATAAGCATCTGTAGCTGTGCTTACCTTAGGAATTCTGCAGAAGGGACTCTTGTGCAGTAGTCCTTGTCAGAAAAGGGGATTGTAGGAGAGGTTCAAGACAAGTACAATAGTAACTATGCAATGTTACCTAAGGCAGACCTTACCTATTGAACTTCAATTTCAAATACAGCCATAGTGGTTAAAAGCACAAGAATAGTGTGGAAATATATATTTTCAAAGCTGGTTTGCTTTTAAATTAAAGATTTAAATAATAATTAACTTCTAAGGAATAGGGAAAATATGGGCAAGGTATTTATTAAAGCAACTTACATCTCTGCTAAAATATTATGCTGAGAAAATAGATGTCTAAATGTTGCGAGTTGATACTGGTTGCCTTCTAATGCCTCTGCTTTACTTTGAATTAAGACAAAAAGTCCAATTATTTTCTAACAGCATAAGAAGAATTTTGAATCAAATGAGATGCGATCTTCCCAGCTTTTTAGAAAGTTCTTCTGTTTTGCTTTTGTTCTGAGTGCTTGTTCCAGTATGGCCTATAGACTTTAGAAAACTATTGACTAAAACAAGTTTTTCATTCCCAAAGAAAGCCTGATTTTTAAGAAGGAAAAGATTGTCATCCTTGGAGAGGAAAGTGTTTTACTTTATATTGATAGAATCACCTATGACAAGTCTGGTCAGGTTCCAAAGTCTTGAGAACTGGCAGAAATCTTCCCTGTCTACTTTTCCAATTTAGCCTAGTCGTGTAAATGGATTATTTAATTATAACTGTTCTTCTCTGATCAATGGTAAAGTCAGTCTAGGGCATTTAATACCAGTCCATTTCAAACATAGTATGATTACATGTCTGTTAGTTGGAAAAGGATAGGAGAATGAGCTGAAAAAACAACTGCTGCTCTTGCTTACAGAGGTACATGAAAGCAACTAAGTTTTGACCAGCACTGATTTGCCTGTGTTAGGGAGCTGTTATGTGAGCTGCATTACATTGCAATAGAGTAATTTCTTCCCTCTCTTCCACAGAATAACAAGTTTCCTAGTCCACCTGCTTTCATTTTTATGATTGATGTGTCTTACAATGCTGTGAAGAGTGGCTTAGTGAGGCTAATATGTGAAGAACTAAAGACGCTCCTAGATTATCTGCCCAGGTAGGTATATTGTGAACTACTGTAATCAGTGCAAGTGGGGGATGCTGTTATTTCTTCTGTTTAAAAATGCTAGAAATTAAAAAATTATTTGATAATCCTGTCAAGCTATTCTTCAGAAAAAGGTGAAGCAGAACATCTTTCTTGATACCCTTCTAGCTGAAAATAAATTTTATTTCCTTTCATTTTTCCCTTCTTGTGTTGGGTTGTGTGTCATGGTTTCCCTATCTTCTTGGATGTGAAGGCAAGTATGTCTCTTACAGGGAAGGCAACTTGGAGGAATCAGCCATTCGAGTAGGCTTTGTCACCTACAATAAAGTGTTACATTTCTATAATGTGAAGAGCTCACTGGCACAGCCACAAATGATGGTGGTCTCAGATGTGGCAGATATGTTTGTGCCACTCCTTGATGGTTTTCTGGTGAATGTGAATGAGTCCAGGACAGTTATTGCCAGGTAACATAAACTGATTTACAATGTGTGTAGTAAAATACTTGTTTGGTAGATTCAAATATTATGAGCTTAATTGTCATGTTAAGTCATTCCATGTGTTTTAACTTACTATACTCTTTGAGATTAAGCTGGCAAAGTAGGATGGGGAAATTGAAGGGCTAAGGGATTATTTGGCTCATAGTCCATAGCTTGGCAGAAAGTGCATATCAAGGGAATTAGTGCAGAAGGGCATTTCTGGGGAGAAAAAAAGGAAAAACAAACAAACCAAGCCAAAGAAACCCCCCACCTAAAATAAACCCACAACAAAACACAACTAGGATGAGGCAGAGTGAAAGCTGTAAGAATACTGCATCACTGTCTTTAAGGCAACTGCTTTAATAACTGCAAACTGAGACAACAGGGGTGTCCAGTTTTGGTTCTGTGGAGAAAATAGAGTAAGTGGGATACAGAAGATAAAATCTGAAAGGAAAGAAGGAAGTTAGCGACGTTTTGGCAAACTGTTTACCATGGTATTTGAACTGTAATTAATCTGTGGTGTGTAGCTAACTACATTTTGGGAAATAGACCTGGAATTGCATGTTTTTAGAGAAAATTTCTAGCCTGTTTTGTAATGCATTAAACAAGCCTAAATACCAAACTATGGATTAAACCTATTAATCTTTAAATAGTATGCAGGATGGTTGGCAAACAGAGGCCAAGTGTCAATAGTATTTCCTAAGAATTTACTTACCTATGTATATTGGAATCTATTAAGAGAAGAAATACAGAAGAGCTGTGGAATAGGCATCAGTTGAGGCCATACAGCAGGCGCTGAGGATATGGATGAGAGAAGCCAATGAAGCATTTTTTTCACAGATGAGATGCCAAATACTGTAGAAGTTATGCCAATTTACAGACATGTTAGGGACTTCTGTTTAAACCACCTCACTCTTATAGATCATCAGCTACAACTGTGTGGCTTTTCTTATTAAATGGGATCTTGAATTCCTCTTTTTTTTTTCTTGTTCTTTGCTAGTTTGCTGGATCAGATTCCAGAAATGTTTGCAGACACAAGAGAAACAGAAACTGTTTTTGCACCTGTGATTCAAGCAGGACTGGAGGCGCTGAAGGTTAGTAAATGCATTATTATGACAAATTGTGTTCAGCCAAGTACTCTGAAGCTCATATTCTAGTAGCTAACACACACTAATAAGACAGTTCCAAAGATTTTGTAAGCTCCTTGTAGTAGATGCACTACATGTATGGAGTATTTGGCTCATTCTTGAAGTGCATGTATCTTCTGTTTTGTGCAGCTATCTATATGTTCTTTACCCAATTCTTTTTTAAATAATTTTTTTCAAAGTGCAAGAACATGGCTTACTCTCAGTTGTCTGGGTTTTGCTTTAAACAGTTTACAGAACCTACAGGAAAAAAAAAGACCTTCCAGCATTAAAAAACCAAGTGCTCAAGTCTGCAAAGTCTCATGGAGGCGTTCTGTAGTTTGGTGTCTTGTTAATCCTGTTCTCTGGTAGAATCTTAAATAAAAGGAGAGAATGTCATCTGTTGAAGTTGCCTGCAACAATGTGCTAACCAAGTAAACCTTTCCTAAAGTTCTTCCATTCTAGTACTTCATCCAGACATAATCATGTGCATGGTTTAACTCTGACTTGTATCTACTGATTGAATTGATTGCCTGTATGACTTCACCCCAAACTGTTGACACAGCTCTATTTGTTTGTCATGTCAGTCAGAGAACCATTTTAGTTGGAAAAGACTTTTATGATAAGCCCAGCCTTTAACCCAGCGCTGCCAAGTCCTCCACCAAGCGATGTTCCTAAGTGCCACATATACACATCTTTTAAGTACCTCCAGGGATGGTGACTCCACCACTTCCCTGGGCAGCCTGTTCCAGTGCTTGGCAACTCTTTCCATGAAGAAGTTTTTCCCAATATCTAATCTAAAACTCTGCTGGTGCAACTTCTAAGCCATCTTGTCCTATCTCATATTATGTAGGAGAAGAGGCTGACTCTCACCTGACTGCAACCTCCTTTCAGGTAGTTGTAGAGAGCAAGACGGTCTCCCTTGAGCCTCCCTTTTCTCCAGGCTGGACAGCCCGAGTTCCCTCACTCACTCCTCAAGCAAGGATTGTGCTCCAGACTCTTCACCAGCTCCATAGCCCTTCTCTGAACGTGCTACAAGCATCTCAGTGTCCTTGTAGTGAAGGGCCCAAAATGTCAAGCTGTAGCCTCACTAGTGCTGAGTACAGGGGGAATGATCCTTAAAAGTCTCTCTTAAACTCAGTTTTCGTTACAATTGTTCAATCAAGAAATAATAAAAATTGCTAATTGACTTCTTACATACTGCATGTGTCAGAGAAAATAACCTACTAAACATTAGCTAGTGTTGGCATAGGGTGTTGCCTTAAAACTACTGATCTGTTGAAGCTCAGATTACAAAATTCTTTGCCATTTCTGTGACTTTTTTCCACAAATTCAGTAGCTGCAAATCAGGGAAGAAGACAGTGCAACACGTTTGCAGAAAACCTTTTGTATCTGGGTCCTACTTACTGTTCTGTCTCCTTGGAGAAAGTCCTTTTCTCCCTGCCGTGGAATTAGCACAAATCCAGTAGAACTCAAACTTGCTCTTCTGTAACTGACCGGTAATTTGTGCTCCCTCTGCTGGACACCAGTCGCATAACCAAGTGACAGTCAGCCTGCGTGTCTAGTAGAGTCACTCTGACATAAAAAGTGTGATGAGGTTGCTTGAATGTTTTTTCTTGAATCACAGCTTCCCTTACAATTTTTGTAAATGTTTCTAACCTCTGTTATTGCACTCACTTTTCTGCAGGCAGCTGAGTGTGCTGGCAAGCTCTTCATTTTCCACACCTCTCTGCCCATCGCAGAGGCCCCAGGGAAGTTAAAGAACAGGGATGATAGGAAACTGATCAGCACAGATAAGGAGAAGGTAATAATGGTTTGCGTGATCCTTACATAGGAGTGTATATTATGTTCTTTGTGGAATAAAATAACTGAAGCAGCATTTAAAAAATTACAAGGATACCACGTACTGTAACTGTCCCAGCTAATATCGTTTAACATTCCACTTTTATCTTCTGTTCCCAAGCAGGGCTATGGAGACTTGACATCATAAGGACAGCTCTAGTCTGAGAACAAGAAGAGTTAGCTCTAGATTATTACACAGGGTAAAATACCAAATCTGGGTTAAAATAAATGTGCTGAATTTACAATTAAAGCAAAATGTGTAGTAATTTTCATAATAATTAACAGTTCTTCAAAGAAAGAGTCAGGGAGAACTTAGATGATTCTAATTTCTCTGAAGAAAGACTTAAAGTATAAAAGAGTATTGACTGGGATTATAAACTGGATCTCGCTTTCCTTTTCCCACACAAACTTCTGATGTCATCTCTGATTTCCTTTCTTAGACTTTGTTTCAACCACAGACGAGCTTTTACAACAACTTGGCCAAGGACTGTGTGGCCCAGGGCTGCTGTGTGGATCTATTCCTGTTTCCAAACCAGTATTTGGATGTGGCAACACTGGGTGTAGTACCTTACCAGACGGGAGGCTCCATTTATAAGTATGCGTATTTCCAGGTAGGAGTGACATTGGCTCAGACTGGTATCTGATCCAAGTAAGAATTATTGTTTAGCTAAGAGTTCTTTTTTTCATAATGGGAACCATAGTGAAGAAGTACTTCTTTGGAAGTAAATGCCTACTTAAATTTCAAGGTAATCAGCAAAATGATTTGGTAGCTTTGTGTCTTTATACAAACATCTCTGTTAATAACAAAACCCAACAGGAAGAGCTAGGCTATTACCTCTTAGCACAATATTTTATTAGCAGGCCACTGAGCCTGGTGTCATGGCTGACTTTTAAAGTAAGACCACAGGAGGTAGTATCTGGTTTTAAATTACTTTTTGGTAATGAAGCAGGTCTGATTTATGGAAGTGTGAAACTTCAATTACTGCTTGCCTTCTAGCTGGAGACAGATCAGTACAGATTCCTGAATGACTTGAGAAGAGATGTCCAGAAAGAAGTGGGATTTGATGCTGTAATGAGAGTGCGCACAAGCACAGGTGGGTGTTAGCATGGAGGAATCTTAATAAATTGACCACTTCAAGCATGTCTTATGGGAAGGAAGAGATCTTCCTGTAATTTAAACACATGGTGACTAGGCTATCCCAAAAGCTCTGCTAAAGCTTTGGAATTCTAAGACTTTTGTTGAGACTGCAAAGATTCCTCCTGAAATCTGTCGGGATAACTTGATGTCAGGGTCCAAAGGCTGTCACTGTCTTGTTATTCTGTTGAAAATGGTGGTTCATGTTGGGTTTTTCCCTCTTTTAGGTATTAGAGCAACTGACTTTTTTGGAGCTTTCTATATGAGCAACACAACTGATGTAGAGATGGCAGGTTTGGACTGTGATAAAACAATCACAGTGGAATTCAAGCATGATGATAAATTGAGTGAAGACAGTGGTGCACTCCTTCAGGTGAGGTGGGAGGCTTTGTAGAAGAAGTGAGTTGACAATTGAACTGAATTATTAGACGCTTCTTCAAGGAATTGTTTGTTCTTCCTTTCTACACCTTACCATACCCTTGACCTTCCAGCATACTTGTTCTGAGGGTGACCTAGACTGCTTCAAACTACAGTCCTATTTGCTAAGGCCGGGTCTCTTAATACAACTGCTAAAATTGCTGCTTGTTACCTTCCATTGACCCTGATTCTTAGCATGTACTTTTAGCTTATTGTCCAAGTCTTTTATGTAGTTGTCTTGTTTGTTTTTGCATCTGAGTCCTAGCTTTTAATGAAATATATTCTAACTGCCCTTCTTATTGCAGCAGGACCTCATTTCTCTCTCTCCTGGCATTTTTGTCTCCTGCAGTGTGCTCTGTTGTATACAAGTTGTGCAGGACAGCGACGACTCCGCATTCACAACCTCTCCTTAAACTGCTGCACGCAGCTTGCTGACCTCTATCGGAACTGTGAGACAGACACCCTCATCAATTACTTGGCTAAGTATGGTAAGGGTGAATATGGGAACAAGAATTGCAGCTTTTAACTGCTGCTAAAATGCCTGTTTTGTCACACAATGACACCTGTTTATTCTTCCTGCTTCAAATGTCAGGTGGCAGTTCTGATGCCTCAGTCAGTTATGGGAAAGAGCATAAAGCTGTGATGATTGTATTGCTGCTTAGGACAAGAGGTACAGATGGAGAGTGTAGGCTTATTCTTCATACAAATTCTTTTCTAAATGTTTTTAATAACAGTTTGTATTGCCAGCTGTCTGAATTCATCCTTGTATTTATTTTTGGGCTGTTTTAATTCATTGCTTAACTGTTGCAGAATTTTGCTCCAGCAATAGGAAATGGTGGCCTTTATTCATAGATATGGGTTAAATGTCGTACACTTATGCACTGTACCCTATTTACCCTTTCTAGTTTGCAGTAAAAGACTAGAAATCCAACAGAGATTGAGAGTTGTGTATGTTTATTGCCATTAAAATGAAAGAAACAGTCCGTTTTCAGACCATTAATGGAAGATGGCCAGTCTATAAAAGGAATTTTTATAGAACCCCATACTTTCAATTATGATAAGCGTATTTTAAGTACATAGGAGATAAAGAGTTCAAGATTATGTAATAAAATGGAGTAAATGAGCTTCTTCAGATTTTCAATAGGAATATATCGTTGTTTTCCTACAAGTTTGAAGCGGGAAGAATAAAGGCTTCCATGAACAATAGTTGTTTAGATTTCCTTCGTGGAAGTAGTGTTGAGTTTTGCTGTTCATGAGCAATCACTTGACAGCAGTCCATCTCTTTCCTCTCTCTGTGCAGCGTATCGTGGAGTCCTGAGTAGTCCAGTGAAGACTGTACGAGATGCACTGATCAACCAGTGTGCCCAGATCCTAGCCTGCTATCGAAAGAACTGTGCTAGTCCCTCTTCTGCTGGCCAGGTAAACTCCAGTGCTTTCACTTGAATCCTAGGCTCGGAAATTAAAAAGTGATGACAGCTTCTTCCTACTTGGCCTGCTCAAAAAAAATCGATTCCTTTCCTCAGCAGAAATACGCAAAGAGGAGACTCAGGAAAGTAGAGACACTGCTACAAGTAAAACTATAGTTGAGAATGGCTTCTGGGACATCTGTCTGGAGCCCAGCGAGCACTGCTTGCTTCAGGGATAGGTTTTATGTTTCTTTTGCAATCTGTGATATAAGTAGACTATCAGCTTTCACTCCTCACGGCTCTACCACACTTCGTTGGTTCATGCAAGCCTCGTTTTGTCAAATATAAGCTTATGAAGCAAGACAGCTGACCAGCTTCTGTCTGCTTGTGACTTTTAGCTCATCCTCCCTGAATGCATGAAGCTGCTTCCTGTGTACTTGAACTGTGTGTTGAAGAGTGACGTCCTTCAGCCTGGCCCAGAGGTCACAACGGATGACCGTGCCTACATCCGTCAGTTAGTGGCATCCATGGATGTCGCTGAAACAAATGTTTTCTTTTATCCCAGGCTTTTGCCCCTGGTGAGTAATTCAAGATATTCTTAGCACCTGGGGCTTGCTGTTGTCTCATTGACTCATCTTAAGGACTGGCATTTATATTTTAGCAAAGGAAAGTGATTTGAGAAGTATTTTGGGATCTGCCATCTGTTGGGATATTTCACTTAATTTTACTCAGCATTACTGCATCTTGTGAATTTCTTGGGGGATACTTTTTTCCTGAGCTGCAAGCATATGACTAGTGGCAAAGAAGACACTTTTGACCCTTTCATAGTCTATTTAAGGAGTCCTAAAGCTTACAACTTTTTGTAGTAATTTTCGTCATTGCAAGGTAACTCTGTGTACTGTTCTGACTTTTCATTACCATAGTTGCTGGAATAATACTAAAAACTAATTACCTTCTTACTCCAGGAGGTAATATTTGAACTTGAGTCTTTTCACAGAAGCCTTATGTTCTCTTTTGCTGACCAAGAGTCTCTGATCTGCTTCTGTGTCACTTTGAGTAAGAAAACTAAGGAAGATGCTACTTCAGTCAAAATTATTGCAGTCTTGAGTCCTAGAAATGAGAAAATCACTGGGGTCTTCGTGGCAGAAATTTTCAGGACTTCGTAAGATGTTCTTGTTTTATAACCATTATTTTATTTTAATTTTTATTTCCCTGTAAAACAGACCAAAGCAGATGTTGACAGTGATTCCTTGCCAGCAGCCATTCGGAACTCAGAGGAGCGTCTCTCCAAGGGTGACATCTACTTGCTGGAGAATGGGCTGAACATCTTTGTGTGGGTTGGAGTCAGTGTGCAGCAAGGCCTGATCCAGAACCTCTTTGGAGTGTCATCCTTCAGTCAAATTAGCAATGCCTTGGTGAGCTGGATGGCAGTGTGGGAGCTAGAGTCTGTGATAGTCACCCAAAACTTAAAACAATGAGAAAGTCAGAAAAAAAATAGTTTTTCAATGAATTTTTCATAATAGAAATGAGAGAAGCACAGATGCATGAAACTAGCGGAAATGTCGATGGTCTGGGCATGTCAGGCATGCTTTTGCCTAGGTTTATTTGACAAGTCATATCATTAACAGTGAAGAGAACAGTTGATATCTATATGGAATAAATAATTGACCTTTAATTCTGATATCATGTTATATTCTCTTTTAAGTAGTTGAAGTCAAAGAGATTGTATACTAATGGGGGTAGATATTTCACTACCCTTATACAGTATGCCAAAACTGCTGACTTTTGTTTAACATTGCTCTACTTCCCAAGACTAATGGGGATTGGATGTCTTTCATTCTAGAGTACCCTGCCAGTCTTGGAAAACCCCTTTTCGAAGAAAATACGATCTATTGTTGATATGCTTCAAGGGCAGAGATCCCGCTACATGAAGGTAAAAATGTCCCCCATTTACAGCTTTAAATCCCTTTCCCTCTTAGTAGAGTTAGGTGATGCCTGATAATGCTGCAGTGCTGAACTTACTCTTCTCAATCTCATAAATGTTATTCAAAATTTTCAAGAATCTGAAAATAAATTTCACTAGTTTTGGAGTTTTGTGCTTACCATAGTTCTAAAACTTTTTTTTTCAGAGGTATTACAATACACTACTGTATGAACCACATATGTGGTATTTTCCTTCTGTTTAGAAAGGATTGAGGCTTAACCCAGCTGAGTTACAGAAGTCGAAGCACATAACCAGAATCACGGCATATATGGTTTATCTTTGGGATTTTGAGCCATTTAGCGTTTTGCTCTATTTTCCCCATGAAGATTAATTCTAATAGCTACTCACTGTTGATTTTGTTCTTGTTTTGTTTGGTTTTTTTTAGTTGATAATTGTGAAGCAAGAAGATAAGCTGGAAATGCTGTTCAAACACTTTCTAGTGGAGGACAAGAGCCTGAGTGGAGGGGCTTCATATGTGGACTTCCTGTGTCACATGCACAAGGAGATTCGGCAACTACTGAGCTAGAGGAGCGAGTGGTGCTAGAACTCAGCAGTGACATTTCAGTCTCCACTAATGACCTGATCAGAAGGCTCAGCGCCCTCAAAAAGGACAACATAGAAATCTGTACAATTCCATAATTTTTAATACACATTGCATAAGCAGAAATCCTTTCAACCTTTCCCAATCCCATATGAGAGATGAAATATTTTCCTGGTGAGGGCTGAAAGAAAAAAAAAAAAAAGGCCTTTGATACCAGGTCTTTTATTTGCATTTAAATTGTTTCCTGTGCTTGGCAGGAGTTCACCCCCCACCCCACCCCATGCTCGCTAATCCTGTTGTAATGAATGTAGGGTTTTTTTCAGTTCACTGTACATGATTCAACATTGGGTGAAAAAGTGATAACTCTTCAAAACTTCTGGTAGCTGCTGTGCATTTGTGTGGGTGCGTGTGCATGCTCCAAGTGTGAAGAGGATGCACAGGTGGGGAGCACAAGAGGCAGGTCAGGTGATGGGAGCTGGAACAGCCAAACATCTTATGTCTCCTCTAAAGAGGGAAACATGATCTGTCAGAGCACAGACATATCATGTGGCTGCCTGAACCAGAAAGCTATGAAAAATTAAATGAGTGGTAAGCCAGGAGGCAGCAGGGCAAATTTCTCTCCACAATCTCCCCTGTACTATAAGTTGCTGTGCAGAACTGTAATGGAGTAATCAATAGTTAAATGGGCAAAAATCAACAGCTTCTTAACAGTGTAGGGTAGAGATGGTACTTCCTGTTGACATGTGTGGTGACTCCTTTCCTTCTCATTGCACGGCTCTGTATTGTCCTTCTCAATCCATGTTCCATGACCTCTCCTGCAGAGTTTACCTGTCTGTCACATGGTGGTGGGAACAAAAGCTTCTTAACCTTAAGCAGAAAATACTTTTAACAAGGTGATGGGGAGCTGTGTAGGAACTGGATGATGAGGAAGTGGCCATTTTCAACCATATTTTTGTGAATCATAGCAAACAAGCAAGAGTTTGATATATACTGACGTGAATTTGAGATTGCTTTGTACCCTGGAATACAAGGAAGGGGATACAAAACCTTAAGATTTAGACTGTACTGTAATAGGTATTGCAAGTACCTGATTTCGGTTATTGAAAGCACCTGGGCCATAGCAAAGAGTTTCATTACTGGATGTTTATACCCTGCGCATTCTGTCTACTGATCAGCTTGCACAAAACCTTTTATAAGCCTGTTTGTTAAACTAAAATACCTCAGACAGATTGATCCATCCACTTTGTCTGCTCTGCTGCTCCATGTTGCAAGGGTGGATGAGAAGACTCCTGTGAAGAGGGAGCTAGTGTAAACAAATTCAGAATTCTAAGGGCTTCGTTTATTCACTTTTGAAAGGGGGCTTCTGTATTTTAGCTTGAACACTTAACAGGTGTTCTTCCAATACCCAGGAGTTTAAGCTACCCATAGCACTAAAAGTGAAAGGAAGAACGTGGATGGATTAGAGAACAGGTTATCTGGGCTTGATATTTCATAGGAAAGTCCTTGTTAAGATCAGAAAAATATCTGACTGTGGTTTTAGTTCCATATCCTGTAGCATGTATATAAATCCATTTTTCTTCTAATGCTGCTAGTTTGTCTTCCCTCCCATCACTACACAGAAAGGGGAACATGAAAATTGTAACAGAGAAACTCTTCCAAGATGTAATTGACAGAACTTTCAGCGTTTTTGTATGAATGTGGCTGACTTTTTACTCCACATACTGCCTCCAACCAAAAAATCTAGAGGATTTTTAATCAGAGGGAAGAAAAAGAACTTCCCAGGAATATAATGCGCAGCAACCACAGACTTCCACAAATACTAATTTCTAGTATTAATACTGGGGGGTGTGGGGGTGGAAATGAAATCATGAATGAACCTTTCATTTTCTTCACTTGTTTTTCCAATGCATCTTTTAATTTGTAAAGAAATAAAAATATATTAAGATGTATTTTATGTCATTGTTAGTAAATAAACACTGCTTATTTTTCCAAACCCTGTATTTTGCGGGAGGGGGGAAAAGGGAAGGGCTGAAGTCTAGCTCATTGATCCTTTACAATCCATTCTTCTCCTAACCAAGTTCAGTCTTTTTTGTCGTTGTTATTCGCACTGAATGATAAGAAATTCAACAAGAGTCAGCAGACAAAAGGTACTGTTTAATCTCAGTGTTCCTTTATTTAGGTGATTGGTTTTTGACTTTCTGCCCTGACTTTCTGAACTTCCATTTTGCAAAGAAATTCTCTTTTTTGCTAACACCGCTTGAGTCATTGAGAGGGTGGAGTTTTTTTTTGTTTACCTAGGCAAGTATTGCCCTTACCTTGTGACAATGTCAAGTTAATAACTTCTGTAGTCTTAAAAGAGCTCATATTTCAGAGTTAAGGGGACCTGGGTGAAGTGGTTGGGGGGGTTTTTTGTTTGGTTTTTTTGGGTTGGGTTGGGGTTTTTTTGCTGGGAGTGTTGCTAATTGCAAAAATAAAGTTCAGAGTGAACTGGCAGTGTTATCTTGACTGTACCCGTGAATATTGATGTTGTACAGTTTGCTGATAACCTTATAACAAATCTGTGTGAAAGCACAAGACAATCATTGCTAAATATCCAATAATACTAAATTTGCTGTAGAATATTTTTGAGATGCCTCTCCTATAGAATGTACATTATGTCCAGAATCTGCCCCATAACTGGGGCGGTAAGGATGAGCCTTGTGGATCTTGTACATGAATTGTGTGGAGTAAATTGTGCAGCACACGTTCTGATGCTTGTGGAAATTGCCTTAGAGAGCCCATTTCTGTTACCTTCTCTCGGTGCCCAAGTGAAGGATGCTGTGGTGCTACTGGAGCAGGCCTGGCAGTGTCTCCACCTAGCTTTTCAAAAGAAAGGAAAACTATTCCCTCTTTAACTTATTTCTAACAGAGCTAAAGAATACTTCTTTGCCTTGTGTCCATACTAACTCATGTCCTGTATTATAACTGAGAATTCATAAATATTACATCTCTTAAGAAGTTAATTTGAAGCTTTTAGCAATTGTGTAACTGACTGAGTGGTAATTCTAGCATGTCTGTTGGATTTACATAGTGTAGCCCAAACCCCTTTGCCATTTACAGAATATTCTAATACCGTAGGAGTTATTCAAGGTTGGTATAGAAAAGCGGCTTTCAAGGGAGCTTTTAAGCTACCTGTAGATATTAAAAAAAACCCCCAAAAACCAAACAGAAGATTTCTGTTAGTAAAAGGTGTTTTCTGTTCCTTCCCTTTTATGGTCTCCAGCAGGAGCTGAGCTGGGTGCTCTTTCTGGTAACAGGTGACCGCTTGCTTGGTCCAGGAGCCTTCTCTCTGCAGGTGCGTTCAGTCGCGGCGTGCTATGTCTCCGGGGAGCAGCTCGGGTTTATCTCTGTCGGCTGCAGGTACTGCGGGGGCCGGTGTTAGCACAGACGGATGCAGGAGCGGTAGAGGCAGGGAGCAGCTTCAGCCATAGTACAGTGGGTTGGGAGGGAGCTGCGAATAGGTCACCTCGTCGAGCCGCTGCAGCAAGGCTGCACGCTGCCGCCAGAGCAGGGCTCTGTGTCGGT
>VZTF01009747.1:35932-49901 GCA_013397755.1 Cnemophilus loriae | reverse complement strand
TGCGGGGCGGAGGGGTGGGCGCAGGACGCCGTCCCGCCGGGCGCGGCCTTCGTCGCTGCCGCGTCGTACCGCGGGCCCGGCAACAACGACACGCGGAGCAACAAGGCGCTGCCCATCCTGCTGTGGTGGAGCGGGAGCCTCTTCCCGCACTTCCCCGGCGACACGGAGCGCATCGACTGCCCGCGCGGCTCCTGCCTCGTCACCCGGAGCCGGACGGTGGCCCGGCACCGCCGCACCAAGGCGCTCATCTTCTACGGCACCGACTTCAGGGCGTACGAGGCGCCGCTGCCCCGCCTGCCCCACCAGACCTGGGCGCTCTTCCACGAGGAGTCCCCCATGAACAACTACGTGCTCTCGCACTCGCCCGGCATCCGGCTCTTCAACTACACGGCCACCTTCCGCCGGGAGTCCGACTACCCGCTCACGCTGCAGTGGCTGCCCGGCACCGGGTACCTGCGGGCCCCGGCCGTGCCCCTGGCCGAGAAGGACGCGTGGCGGCGGAAGGGCTACGGCCCGGTGCTGTACATGCAGTCCCACTGCGATGTGCCCTCGGACCGGGACCGCTACGTGCGGGAGCTCATGAAGTACATCCAGGTGGGTGGGCTGAGTGCACGGGGAAGCTGTGGCGTGGTGCTGCTGTCGGAGCTGGGAACACCTGGCTGCCCCCCTCTACCGCCTCGTTTTAATGGGGTTTGTTTGTCCTTGTTTTTAGCCAAGACACGAATCATAACGGGATGCATGCTGACTGCAAGCTGGACAGAAAAACTAGTTGCATTCCTTCCCAAAGCGTGATCTAGACTACACCGCATGTCAGTAGGTAGGCCTGATACAGAAGTTAGTTGTGGAGATGGCCGGACTCGGGATCAGTCACAAGCTGAATAAGCTCGGTCTTGTGGACCAAGTGCTAGAAGTTACTGAAATCTCTGGACCTTGAAGTTAGCTTACAGGAAGGCTGTCCGCTTACAAGCCTCACTCTCGTTTGAAAGTACAGGAGTGCAGTTAAAAGGCAGGTTGCTCCGTTTTGAGAATCTGCTCCTTACCTGTGTTGTGGTAGGACCACGTTGTTTCTATGATGGCTTGTACTGCTGTGGTACAGTTGACGGTGAGTAGCTTCATAAAGTAAAATAATGTCGTTTCTTCCAAGCAGGAAAAAAAGCATACTGCATTTTTTCTCTTAAAAAATTTGAAGGATATTAGATTGATTAAAAAAAAAAAATCTGTTTTTAGACTTTGCCAGAAACAATGTGGTTTCTATTGTTTCTATTGGTCATGATTCAGTTATTGTGCAAGGTCATCATGTACTCAGTAGTGAAGCAAAAGCAAAGAATTTTTAAAAAATGACTGTATTCCCAAAGTATGATGCAGGTTGCAGTTCAAGCATATTGTCTTTCATTTTCAGACAGTGTTTTTTTAGCTCCCTGCATCAATTTTTCTCAGTCTAACAAATGGAAAAATTTTGTCAGCCTGCTGAGACCGGCTGGAACTACGTGTAATAACTGTTTGGCAGAGTACTGGGTCTCTGTGAAGTAGAAAGAGGATGTTTAAATTGACACAGAGTGAGACGAATGCTGTTCCTTACTTGTTGGTTTCTGATTTATCCAGTAGTAAATATATTTTTGGGTGGCATCTGTGTGCTCCCCTTGCCCCTCAGTCTGTAGTGTGGCTAATGTTGCTTTTGAAACTCAGCACTTGGTTTCCTCTAAAGCTGGTAGAACTGGGACTCTAGGAATAGTCTCAAGGGAAAGAAGCTGGGGTGAAAGTGAAGCTAAATTAACGTAGCTACGAACTGATCCAAGTTAGGAGTTTTATAAGAGTTACAAGGTGTGAAAACAAGTTGCAGGGAAACAAATCACTTTGTAAAGATGCTGTTTGTTATTTTAGGTTGACTCCTATGGGAAATGCCTGCATAACCGTGAGCTCCCCAGTGAGCGACTGAGAGACACTTCTACAGCCACTACAGAAGATTCTGAATTTATGACTTTTATTGCCAGGTACAAGTTTCATCTGGCCTTGGAGAATGCCATATGTGACGACTACATGACAGAGAAGCTGTGGCGTCCCATGCACTTGGGTGCTGTCCCAGTATACCGAGGCTCCCCAGCTGTGCGGGACTGGATGCCAAACAACCTCTCCATCATTCTTATAGATGATTTTGACAGCCCCCAAGAGCTGGCAAAGTATCTTGATTTCCTGGACAAGAATGGAGAGGAATATTTGAAGTATCTAGAGTACAAAAATGTCGGTGGAATCAAAAACCAGTTCTTGCTAGAGAGCTTGGAGAAACGGGAGTGGGGTGTGAATGACATGACTCTGCCCAATTACCTGAATGGCTTCGAGTGTTTCATCTGTGACAAGGAGAACATCCGGGTCAAAGAGGAGCAGGAACACAAGAAGTCTCGTGGGAAAATTCCAGCTCCCAGACCTCACATAGCTCAGTTCAAGCACATGGGATGTCCTATGCCAACCCCTGGGTTTGGAAGTGTTGAAGACTTCTCTGAGGGAGACAGGTGATGTGCCAATATTATGGTTTTTGAAGGAAAAAAACTTCAAATAACAGGAGCTGTAACTTTAATAATGCTTTGTACTTAAAGGAGCTCTTGTTATGTCTCCAGTTACATTTTATATTGCGTCTTGTGGGTGGTGTAGGAGTTCTAATACGGTGTAAAGCTGACACTGAACAAGAGGCTTGGACAGTGGTGTTAGCAGTTGAAAGAGGAATGTGACACACTCCGAATAGTCTATTAAAACGATCTATGACCTCAGGGAATGTGGTTATCCTCTGTCTATCTTAGCCTCTTTGCTTGGGGGAGGGATATTTTTCAGTACAGTGATGGTAAAGCACTTGGCAGCCCAGAGGCAAAAGCAGCTCTATACCTCCTTACAAACTACTGCATTAGGAATGGGGTTGCCAATGTTCGCTGCAGGCCTGGTTGACTCCTGTAGACTTCAGAGCAGAAATTAGGCTCGCCCAGAATACAAGACTTAATGCTGTTTTGTGTGACAAAACTCTTGCTAGTGTTCAAGGATGCCATCCCACTTACTTAGGAGAGGGACTGTGCAGGACAGAGAATAGACTGAGTAGCCTCTTGTCCCTTGTTTTTGGTTGGTTGACTAATTTACTGGAGCTTTTTTATAGTAATGCCTTTTCTCAGTCTCTGTAGCAAAATGGTGTTTTTCCTTGCAGTGTGCTATGCAGCACCCTACTCTGTAGTATTCCTACTTTTCCATAGGTTTTCTCTTGCTTGAGCATCAGGTGGCAGTAGAGAAGTGCCTGTGAAGGCACGCACGGAGTGGCTGCCAGTGCCACTTGCAGGCTCAGGTGCTTCTATCATTCTTCACACGGGTGGTCAGCAGGGAGTTTTGAATAGGTAGTCCATAATTCAAGCTACAGTTTCATCCCATGGGAGTTTCAGTGTCTCACTGTTATTCTCCCCATTTGTAGGCATGAGATGCGTCTGGAAAAATTGTTCAGGGAAGATTTTACATTCACTGCTATTTACTTTATAAAGATACGTGTCCATAGTTTCCAAGGCATGATCATGGGCATCTCCTGTGAAATATAGTGGTTTCTATCTGATAAGCATCTAAGCTTTAACTATTTTTATTTGCAAAATGGAACATGATTAGTTATATTTCTAAGTGGTGTGAGAAAAGCATAAAATTGCCATCAAAGCATTAGCTAAACATGCCCATATTTTGTCTGAGTTCGGTAGTAATGTTATTTAACAGTGTGATCAATTTAGATGATTGCCTACTGAGCCAGTCAGTGGAGTGTTTTGTTACTTTAGAAAACATTATTGTGGAAAAATGACACAGATCTAGTGGGGATACAAGTGACAGACTGTATGCAACATGCAAGCTCTGACTGTAAACACGCACTGTGACTTGTGGTTCTGGAGCGTTCTGAACTCAGAGGAACACAAAGGAGTTTGTTAGAGCATATACCGAATTACAGTAAGGTTACACTACGCATTTGCATGCTCTGTAACCCTTATTCCCAGATGTAATTTGTTTTTAGGGTTGATAGATGTGCTGAATTGACAGAATGCTGCTGTAATCAGAATCTCTCTCTGTGTAGGTATATGGAGCTGGAGCACAATTACACCTTTAGCTGTACGTGTGGAGATGTGGTTTCTAAATCCTTATGCTGCAGCCTCACTTGTATTTGGACTGCTGGGTTTCACACCCAAGTGAGCTTAAGGGAAAAGGCTGTACAGCAAGCAGTTGTATGTGTCAGGTTATGGTCAGTCACTACAATCTGTTGAATTCTTAGCTGCTTTGTACAGAGAATAGTGAGTTGCAGTGCTGCTGCTGAGTATAAAATCTGTTGAGGAGAAACCAGAATCTCCAGTTGTTCTTGAACTCCCATCTTTGTAAGAGAAATGTTTGGTTTGTTTCATTGATAAGAGCTCATTTTCCAAAAGTAGGATGTTTGAGAACATAACTATAAGAACACTAAGTAACAATTTCTTTTCACTTGCCAAAAGTTTTCATCTCTGGTGGCATAAGAAAAGAGAAACCAGTGTGCCTTTGATAAAGGAACTGTGAAGCCGTCCTGGTTTTGCTAGTTCTATTTTATGTTGATGTCACAGTTTATTTTTGATGAGAAAAAATGTTAGCAGTGTATCAGATTTGGCAAGTGTACACTGTAGGTTGGGCCTTGCAATAGAATCCCATAATCATCCAGGATTAAAGGTAGATCTGTATCTCATAGTAATAATGTTTCAAGTGTATGTAGTTGGTAGTTTCTGGTGATTTGTACAGTCCTGTTCATCCTGGGATACTGATTTTTCCCAGTTTACAGAATTAGAGTGAAATTATTTTCTTAAAAGAAAGAAGAATAACAGCAATTTAAAATTACTTTCAATAAAGTCTTCACTTGGATATTGGAATTCCTTTTGGTGTTGTTTCTGTAGAATTCATCTGGAAAATGTTTTCTTTTTTTCTGTTTCCTGCTGCCACTTAGTCTTGGGTCTAGTACTTTATGCAAGTAGACTCATTTTCCAAACATGTGCCCTTATTCGGTGCTGCAAAAAGCAAGGTAACTCATGTTGGCAGTCCATTAGCAAAGGTTAATGAATTTAGCTGGTAGGCAATGTGATCTCACAGTGCATCCAAATGGTGCATTCTACAAAGGAACCTTTTGGCAGGTATTTATTTTTTAAAGCAGAAATAAGCCTCTGTCTATGATCCTTCACACTGCAGTCTGTGCTAAGAGCTTTGTTTTGGGGTCTGTGTTGGTGTGCTCTGCAGAAACGTGCCATCACAGGTGATGCTGTTGAGCACAGAAGCTGATTCCCATGGTGTACACATTGTTTGCTGCTCCACAAGGACAGACACTTGGATGTGTTGTGCATTTCTTTCGGCCTTCCTGGAACGGTGGGCAAGATCTGCTTCCAGGCAGTGCAGTCACACTGGGTTCAGTGTATGGTGTACAGAGGGAAGGCAGGAGCCACTGTACTTATTTCTGTGATTTGGAGGGAGAAGAAGCAAAAAATTCTGTGTATAAATTAACAAGTATTGGGTAATTCATATGGACATATTATAAAGAGCGACGTGTTTGGTCCCTTTTTCGAAAGTTTGTGATTTGTTTCTGGGTAGCAGAAATAATGGAGAAGAGATAAACAATTGGCATACCTTGATATAACACAGGTGAGAGAAGTAGTCCACATGATCATGAACTGGAAGAGAATTGCTGAAGTTTGCAGTGATACAGTCTGTACTATGAAAAGTTTGGGACTGTATGCACTGAAGAAGAGACAACCCATACTCACCATGTACTCTGGAGATAAAGAATAGAATCTGTGTTGAGGAATGTCATGATTTTTGTCTCTGTCATATGTAACCTGAGTTTGTAATTGTTTAAATGGATTATCTGAAAAAAACCCCTGATTTTTAGGCTGTTATATGCATATATAACATTCTGCTTGCCAGCGGAAGCTACTCTCAAAATAAGAACTCTGTGATAGATTTTATTCTAATAGAAGTTTTTATTCTCTACAATCAGTAATTTAGTCTCTGTGGTTAACATGATAGTATATGCTGTTATTTCTAGAATGTTGTAAAGCTAACAGTGAACTTACATTTGCTGTAGAGACTTTTCAAAGCAAGTTTCTTTAAATGACTTGGAGCACAGTGGCTCAGTAACAACATACTTTGTTATGACTATCTCTGGGCCTATTTTTGTCTTAAGGGAAAGAAAAATATGGTTTCAATGCTATTATAACTGTAGACTAATTTGGTTTTTTTAATTGTTTGTGATGGTGTCTCTTTTTTTGTTTCAGTTGGAAAGAAATGTGGCTGCAGGATTATTGGCAAAGCCTTGATCAGGGTGAGGCCCTCACTGCTATGATTCATCGCAATGAGTCTCATCAGGGAAGATTTTGGGACTACATGCATGAGATTTTTCTCAAGAGGACAAGGCAACACTGACCCATCTTTGTAAGAGCTTGATTTGAAAATTGCATTCAAAGTTGAGACTGTGAATTCTTACCTCACTTCAAGTGTTTGCCTTGAAAAAAACAAAACCAAAAAACCTCTCACAGAGACAATTTTTTCTGGTGCATGAAGTGAGTAAGTTTCTGTCATGACTGGATTTCAGCAGTGGAAATGTTAGCAACTGCTTTGATTTGAGTTTCAGCTCTATGGTGTGAAGCCACTCCTGACTTACAGATGTCAACATGTGGGGCAAAAGAGGAATTCACTCTCCTTTTGCATTTGCTATACTTACATAGTGTGTTACATGGCTTCAGGCTCTTGCTCAAGTGCCCTAAGTTATTTCAGGGATTTTTTAAGTCTTCAGAATATTAATTGTTTTTTAAGTATTTTATCAGTCATATATTCTCTTCATTAAGATGTACTTTTAGCTGCTAATTGACAAACGGCTTTTCCAGTGAAGGAATTGCAAAAGACACATCTGTGAAGAGCAATCGTGCCTTATGGAATTGCTGCAATAAACATGCCTCAAATACTCCTCCTTTTCAAGGCAACTGAATAACTATGGGCAGGTCACTTAACTCTGCCTAATTTTGCTCTTCTGATGACTTAACAGATCATATGCACAATAGGATGGGAGAAAAAATTATTTAAGTTGCAACTTTCAACAAAGTATTTCACACTAGAAAGTGTATTGCCTGGTATTGTGTAGAACAAAATAAAATTTGTATGCTTTGGTTCTTTTAAGTTACCGTCAAATCTGAAATCTGTAATCTTGACTTTATTGTTATCTCCTTAATGCTAGCAATTCAGAGGCCTTGGATTTGTTCCTTTTGAGTATGTGCAGCCTTCTGCAAAGACAAATACATTTTAACAATGGTGCCTTTCCAGTGGTCTCTGCAGTTTGCATACAAGTCTTGAAGTCTTTGTGTGCTGAAATGGGTAATCAGAACCAGGTGCACTGAGATGGTTTTGTATCTCTACCAGATCCTAACACATTGTGATCCTGGTCTGTGACCAGAGTTCCTAAGTGACAACGTGTGGATAGATGTTCCTTGCTGCGTAGCCTGTATTGCTTACAGGTATGAATAAACTCCACTGTTCCCTGCCATAGTGGGTCTCTTTCTGAAATAATTGATCTTGCAGTAGAGGGAAACTAATTAATTTAGTGTCACAGGTTTAAAAGCACAGGCAAATGTGGCCACACTGCAGTGATGTCTCTAATGGTATAATGCTATTTTCTTTCTCCATTTTCCCTCCTTCTTCAGAAGTTAACTACTGACTAAAGAGCCAGAGTTTATCTGTGCTTGAGACAGATTGTTGGTAATGAAAGTCTGTTGTGTAATTTGATTTTGTAGGGCAGTTTATGCATTGCTATGGGAAGTCCGATGTCTGTCAGTAAAAGTTAGGAACAGCAGTGAATCTACATTCTCTCCCTAATTATGTCACTATCTATTGCTTAGTGCTGTATGGATCACTTAATATCTTTTCCTTTCCCCTCAAATTCCCCTTCATAATGTTACAGATATGGTATTATAGGTATAATACCAGTATAGGTAATGATCATCTCAGTGTTTGCCTCTCAGGTGACACAACAATATTGCCATGTTAAAATGGGGGCACCTTGACAGCAAAGATTTCAGACCCATGACTGCCACTGGATTTTTAAAAATGTGGAAAATGCATACACTATACATTGTTCTCACCTAATTCTTTTTAGAAGAAAAATGATCTTTTATCTCTATTCTCTAATAATAGTAACAAGCGATTCTTCAGCTAAAATGCATTTGTCAGTTTAAGTTCCTTTTTCTTCAGTTATTCAGGAGACATGAATACCTAAGAGAATATATCTGAGTTAATTGTTAAACTGGATTACTCAAATCAGATTAAAATTACAGGTATGTGTATTCAGGACTGAAGAGGCCATTTGCTTGAGAAGTAAATTAAGATAAAACAAATTAAGGCTGCTTTAGTTCTGAATATTGACTTCTACTAAACAAATTCATGATATTTAAGTAAATTGTTTGAACTAATGCCTTCAGTTACTTCATTTCATGTTTCTGTATAGAAAATAATTCAGTCTTCTTTCACTGCATTCTCTTAATTAGCTATATCTCAAAACACTTTCTTATTCAAGTGTTTGGTAGAATAGCCAGAAGGAGAAATTGTGATCTTGCTTTTTGTACTAAACATAAAAAATAAGAACCGGGTACTAGCACATGCTTCTTTTACTATTTTATCCTGTAATTTAAGTAGATTTTCCAAAAGCGCAGCAATAATAATTTCCAGGTCTTTATTATAATTTATCTGCTGTTGCCAAAATTAGGCATGCTACATTTAATGTATTGTCCCTACAGGAGTAACAGGAGGAGGTACCAGTATAAATATGTGCATCAGCACCTGCTTAGTCCTTGATGAGTGATGTCCAAAGCCCCATTTTGTCTTCCTGCTCAGCAGCATGAGCATGTTTCTCAGCTAACAATAGCATTGAAGATATGGTGGTACAAGCTGAAGAGTAGCTAGCAAAGTAGGTAAAAACTTCTTCCCTGGGGCCTTGATTTGTTCATTTGCTAATTCACAACCTAGTATTCCTTCTCCACTCTGTACTTTCTCTACTCAGTATATTACAATCAACAGTCAACAAGGTTATTTTGTTAGCTTGCAGGGTTTGTTTGTTGCTTTGCTTTGTGTCTGTAGTACAGAAGGATGTTGCTTTGAGCTTGATAACTGTTGCCAAGCATGAGTATTTCTGATTGTCATCTATTTTATTAATGTGGGTATGAAAGGGGTACAGATCTGAAAGTAACTTTATTACAGATATTCTATGTGTTTTGTCTGGTTTTCAAAGTATAACTTTCAGTTTGTAGTTGAGTCACAAGTCATTTGATAGCTTTCTCTTCTGAGTTTTTAGTGTCTTCCTAGGTTTAACTATTTTTTACAGTCTTAGAGGTGGTGCACTTCTCAAAAGGTAATGAGTATTAGGTACCACTCTTAGCTGTGAAGCTCACCCAAGCCTTGTTTCTTTTGTATCTGTAGCGGTCTTTTCTGAAGTAATAGATCATACTAGCTTTATCATCTCTATGTCACAATACTTCCATGGTTTATAAACTGTGTGTCTGTTGCCTCTATTAATACAGTAAATTTATTTCTCTTTTTATGTATGGTATTCAAGAATTAAGGGTGGAATATTTATTCAGTGCATGGTATGAATACTTTGTGTAGCTGCCAGGCAGACTCTGCAGGGACAGGAGAGGTGGGAATCCTGCCCAGCTGGCTAAAGAGCTGTGGTTGCAGTTGTGTTCGAGGCTGCTGACTGACCTTCACAGCATCTACTGCTCTGCACAGCAAGGACTGCAAAATGTTAAGTAAAGGTGGTACTGCCACCATGGCTTTGCTTTCATTCTCTCCTGTTATTTGGAGGAGACAGGAGGAGAAGCTGGGTCTCATACCCTTGAAGAGTTTGCAATTAATTTACTTAATAATGCATTTGAAAGGATTGCTGTGTAGTGCCAACGTGTACTGCCAGTTGTAGCCAAAGTGAATTCAATTTACCCTCCTAGTTGTCTTTCTATTAATGCAAGCGTGTGAATGCAGCCAAGGGGGAAGGTCACTACAGCATTATTATTTTGGAAAAAGGTTCCCAGTTTCTGTTCTTGGCTGCTAACTGTATTTCTCACTTCACTGCTTTAAATCCAAACCAGATAGGAGGTGGATGAATGTCCTAGCTCATATTGTGACTACAGGAAGGCTATGTGATACTCAGACTGAACATGAGTCAACATTTATCCTAATCATGTTCTTACAGTGCAGGTACCCATATTCATAAAAACTGATACTAATCAGGAATTTATCAAAGATACCAAATATTGAAGATGATTACCTGTGTAAACGCTTTGGCAGGATCCTTCAGACTAGGGTGAGTGGCTTCACTGCTTGTCGTGTATTGTGCCTGTTCACTGTGGGACTAGAGGGAGGCTTTCAAAGCTGTCAGGATAGCTTTATTCACTAGCATTAAAGTTCTAAAAATAAATATCTCCTCATTACTGCTCATATGAAACACCAGTAGATTCTATTGATGCTGTGTCTCAGAACTGACTTGACAAGCTGGAATAAGTTTATGCCTTCTGAGAGGTGAGAGAGGAGAAACAGATATCTGACTAAAGGTTAAAAATCTAGTAGTCCAATGCATTGCATTGATTGGACAAGCCACAGCTCTCATTCTTCTGCCAAAATTGATACCACGTGCTGCCTATTTTTTCAGTAAGAAGCCGGTTATTTTATTTACTGAACTAGTAGTCTGGGTTTTCTGTTATTTAGCAAGGACTGCAATTTGTAGGAAGCATATAACCTCACTGAAGAATATTGATTTGATACCTAACATTGATGATTTCTAGGACTCAAAAGGAGTTCAAAAAGAATTGCCTTTTCTTATTTCAGTTACTGTAGTAATTTTCAAACTGAAAGATCTCTGGTTCTTCTCTAATGGTAAGTGGAATGAGAACCAAGCAACAGTGGATGTATATGCTTAGAGGGAAAGGAGAATGAGCAGCTTTCTCTGGAAATGGTCTTTAAAGTGCAGCAGCAGCTGGAGAATCAGCAGAAATGCCCCTCTTGCACTCTGACAGAGGGTAGTTTTAAGTGGTGTAGAAGAACAGCTCCTAAATGACTGGGAAAAGGATAAATTGAATTGGAACTCAGCCATCAGGGACATCAGAGTTTTAACGGGCATTGCTGTGTTAGACGAGCAGCCACCTGCCTCGCTTACTGTCCTGCCATACGCACTCTTCAGCCATAGTCCCAAGAGAGCCACTCCCTTAATCATTAGTTGTCACCTATTTGGTTGTATTTAATTAAGGTTATTGATGGATCTCCAGGCACCTTCTGGGAAGTTGTATTAATTGGAAACGTACAGGGTGGCAGGTTCCTTCATTCTGCCCAGAGACCTCTACTGACAGGTTGAAATTAATCAGAGACGAAATCCTTTTAGTGATATGACCAACTGAGCCAAAGCTTGCATCAGGCTTTAACAAACTGTACTTCTCTTTATGGTTCATTGTCTCAGAGCTGGCAGGGAGAGATATATGGCCCTGCAGAGGGATTAGGAAGGATGGAGAGGAATGGAGCCGCAGGATTTGTTCCAGAGCTCTGACACCACTAGCATCTTAATTTGTGGCTGTTAAATACATTTTTTACTGCAGGAAAGATCCATCTAATGTGCGAGTGTCTCAGCTAGAGATGGTTCTGGGGATCTTGGAATGGATTAGAGCAGATGATGATACTTTGTGGCATCTCTGAGCAAATAAGGAGGCGCAGGAAATTTGCAGTGGAAATGGGCTGAATTTCCTAGGTCTTGGGAGTTAGGGATTAGGGATGGCAGCTCAGAACTACTCAGGTAGACAGAAAAATGCAGGGCAGCTGATCCGATTGAGACAGCACAGAATAAGGGCTGGCATTGGAGTTGGGATAGGGTGTGACACGTCTCCTTGTGAGTGCATGAATGCATTGTGCTAATAAGAGCATTAAGTGCTAATACTGTCCAAACACAATAGCTCAGCAGGCAGGAGTTACGTCTGAACCACCTGGAATCATAGCAAACTGGTTAGTTTCACTACTAAAGTTAAAGTGGAATTGCTTTAAATTTTAAGGCATCTCCAGTTAAATTGGTTTAAGGAGGTCAGAGTGAGATAGATGAGAATAAATTGTGGTAGGTGAGGGCATTACAAACTGGTATGAGAAGAACTGGTGTATTCAGGATAAATTTGTGTGAATATACTGGAATCTACCTGAAAGGTGGATCCAGGCAGTTCAAAAAGACAACTAATTAGCTTCATCCCCTAATTGATTTTTAGGCAGTATCTGGAGGTTTTACGTAGCTACACCAGAAAGTGAAGAACACATGATGTAATTTCTCACCTCTTAAATAGGTATTTAAGATAACAGTCTCATTTGAAGGGTGTATTTTATCACAGCATTGTTAGCATTGTATTTAATTGTGGATGGCATTTACTGTAGCATCATACGTGGGTCTTATTCAGTTGTGATATATATTCTTTTCAAATCTAGTATTAATAGTTTAAGCTCTGTGGTTCATTTTGGTTTTGACCAGCTGAAATGCAAGCTAGGATTCAGCTTTAAATACGTTGATACAATAAAAAAAAGGTGTAAATGCTAATTAGTGAAAGTGAAAGTTTTACATGGTTTTTATAGTTCTACGTTCAGGATACACAGTGAAACATCTGTGGGGTTCACTGTTGAGGGAATTTGGTTTCTGACTATCCCTATAAAGTCAGCACTTCTGTTCCATCCATTAGTGACTTGGTGCTATCAGCAATACAAAATACAGGCTGTAGAGACATTTGGCTATTGAGTAACACAGTCCTTTTGTAGTTCCGCATTCTCCCTTAAAATTAATGTGTAATATTAAAAAATAATGTTTAATAATAAAACTGTGTCCTATTTCAGACATATCTGCATGGTGTGTGCAGACACCATCATGTACCTTATTCTGTCTGCTTGGGAATTTCTTAGGCTGATGCTCCAATACTGGACTGAATGCCAAAAAAATACTTCTAATGCAGACAGCAGTAACTTCCAGGAAGCTATTAAAATTCTCCTTGTGTAGTTTGCCTTTCTGTTTCTCAGCCTCCCCTCCTCCCCCACCTCATTTTTCTTGGAATTACTTAAACGAGAGATCAGCTTTTGAAGGTGAAAGGACTTGAAGGTGCTGCCATCATTAGCTAATGTAATTTGGGAAAAAGGGAGGCTGATTTGCAGGGAGTGCAGTTCAGTTTCTCTTACGTCCTAGTACTTTTATCTTTCCTTCTTACTGTTTCTGTGCCAATCTAGTTAGGCATTGCAGGAGGCAAATGCAGCCGGGGAAGGTGGGTAGCTAGCAGTAAGGCAGGAAGGGTAGCTAGAAGAGGCAAAACCAAGAGTAGCTGAACCTCACATGAACTGGAATACTGAAATGTATTTCAGGTCCCTGTTTTGGATTTGCAAAGTCTACATTGTTTAGGGTTGCGCAGTGCAAGCCCTCTGGCCTAATTTGAAGGTGTCAACCTGTTTCCTTTCTTCTCTACTGGTAGTCAGGCTCGAAGGATAGCTTGTTTCTTATCTTTTCAGAAAAAAAAAATGGAAATAGAGAAACATCTTGCTTACAAAAATGTTTCAGAACTTCCAGAAAAAGTGTTTGAATTTGGACTTTAAGAGATGAACGTTTACTCCTAGAAGAGAGCTAAAAGAAATCTTTTGTTTACTTGAATATGTCTTCTCATACTCTTTAATTTGGACTCTAAGTATATACTATTTTAAAAACAACACAAAAATAATTTTAGAATGGGATATACCAGGATTTATTGTCAGCAGATGCAGCAGATTCTAGTAATTATATTGAGAATATTGTGGTGTAGGTCTGGTGATGTTTAGCTCAAGTTAACAGAATTTCTAAAGCCTCGTTAACTTCCTTGACTAGGCAAAGGGGAGTGCTTTGGGTTTTATGTCTAGGAGGTTAAATATATTTTAATCCAAGTCAGTG
>VZTF01009747.1:0-34463 GCA_013397755.1 Cnemophilus loriae | reverse complement strand
CGGTGGCGAGGGCAAGGCCGGGCCCGGCGCTGGCCCGGGAGCGGAGCCTCCGCTGTGCCCCGGGACGGGCCGCGCCGCTGGCAGAGCTCGGCGGCGCCTCGTGCTCCGCAGGGCAGCACAGGGGAGGGGCCGGCCTGGGCCGTGGAGTTCGCGCGCGGGTCCTGTGGGAAGGATCGCCTTCTCACACTGCAGCCCTAAGGTTGTGTCGTATGTGAGTCAGGCACGCTGCGTCGTAGCATTGCCTTTACCTTAAAAATTCAGTCAGGTGCTGGATGCCTGCACCGATTTGCTTTCTGTTAGCAACAACTCTGCCCAAAGCAAAGCTGGGATCTTTAGTTTTGGATTTCCTCACCTGCCTCTACCCCATCTTAAACTCCTTTGGAGATTTATGCACTGTGGAGGTTGTTAGCATGAAATCCCAAACGCCTGAGATTTGTGGTTGTGTCTTTCCCTTCTAGAGGCAACGTGCATTACGGAGATGTCAGTAATGATGGCCTGCTGGAAACAGAATGACTTCAACGACACACCTTGTGCCGAGGAGATCCGCATGTTCTATGACTGCGTGGCAAAGGCAGAAGTAATTAAGGCCTCTTTTATCTTCTTAAAGGCTAGTAGTAGGGAAGGAGGAAGCCTCCAGTCATTTTTTGTGTGCCAGCAAGAATAATGTTCTCTGAACAATTCAGTTGTGAGCCATTTGAGCAACTTCCATTCAGCAGTGAAGCTGGTGAAGGATCTAGAGACTCCTACAAGGAGGGGCTGAGGGAGCTGGGGTTGTTTAGTCTGGAGAAGAAGAGGCTCAGGGGAGACCTTATTGCTCTTTACAACTACCTGGAAGGAGGAGGTAGCCAGGTGGGGCTCAGCCTCTTCTCCCAGGCGATGGGACAAGAGGACATGGCCTCAAGCTGTGCCAGGGGAGGTTCAGGCTGGACATCAGGAAGAACTTTTTCCCTGAAAGGGTGTGGAAGCATTGGAACAGGCTGGCCTGGGAGGTGGTGGAGTCACCATCCCTGGTAGTGTTCAGGAAATGACTGGACATGTCACTTAGTGCCGTGCTCTAGTTGGCAAAGTGGCAATCGGTCAGAGGTTGGACTCAATGATCTTGAAGGTCTTTTCCAACCTGTTTCTGACTTTGAAGGCTAGACATTTTTGAAAAATAAATTTCCTGCTGTTTGGAAATTAGAGGTTTCTGGTTATACATTATATATTAACATGTTATAATACTACTATATGATAAGCTTGAAATAAAATAATTTTCAAAATAGACTAAAGGTAAGTATATGTACTAAACTTGTCCTTAAATTGGTTTCAGGTTTCCATTTTCTTTCAGTAACAGTGTCATCGTTTAAATAGTTGTTTACTGTTGCTGTTTGACAGCATAAGTGAAAAATTATGCAGTTTATTTGGTAGATGAAGATCAAAGAATAACAAAGATCAAAGAAAAACAGAAAGTTAAAAGAAAAAATCCGGGTTGTTACCAGAAGCTTCTATCATCGTTAACTAAGAATATGGAAGGATATAATCTTCACAAGATGTCAGTCATTACATCATTTAAAGGTCCTCAGCTTGTGATTATTGAGCCAAGTGCTATGTTAACTGTTCCTTAAAGAAAGAGCATTTTCCTGAAAGAAACATCCCCATACAATTAGTAGTCGCTGGGAATGAGCATCAACTCTGCACATAAACAGAGGTAAATATTTTGAGGGGTTTTTTTGTCTTTCAGAAAGAGCGCAAGAATCAAAATGAGGACACCACCCTGTCATCCAGGGGAAACTTGCCTTCAAGCAAAGTGAACAAGCTCCTAAAGAGGTTTCCTCAGATCACACCTTACGTATAATGTACTTTACGAAAGGGACTGTGGACAAGGAATTAAAGTTGGGGTCTTGGTCAAAAAAGAGGAAAGTCGAGTGATTGTTTGATGTCAAGTGGTGCGTGGATCTTGACCCTGCTTTTGATTCCAGAGCAAAAACCACCCATCTTGAGTATCAGCTGATTCTGTTCATGAGACTCTTGGGTCTTGCAGTGTTAGGATTTCTGCAGTGTGTTGTTCAACTAGCCTACTCAGGTCCTCACTGTTAAATAAAACCTTCTAGGTATAAATGTAAATGCATTTCCTAACGGGGTGACTTCCTCACATGCAAGCTTCTTGCCCAGCTCTAGAGCTGCTATCAAAAAGTGTTCAGGCTCAAACACTGAGCCAAGTTATAATTGATAGTAATCTCATGGCTCATACTCTTACATGTGTATATACACAATTTGGTGCCTCTTGAAATTTTTTTAATTCCAACTGCTGTAAAGAAAAAGGCTGTAGAATTTTAAAAAATCTCCAGCAAAATACCTTGTTAATAGATAATACTTTGGTAAGTATCAAATATAACTTTAACATAGAAGTTTGTGATTTAGGCCCTCTGATTTGCAGGTGGGACAGGTATGAGACACATGAGTTTGATTATTTTGTCTGTACTGTAATAAAGGCTGGTGTTTGACTTGGGCAGCTCATAATCTACAACGTTTCATTGTTTTTTGGGTAAAAAAACTAAAAAGAGGAGATAAAGTTCAAGCATGGACTGATAATTGAAATCATGTAATTAATTTTTAGTTTTGATGGGGGGTGGGGGGGAGGTTTCCACTACAGTACCACAAAACTACAGGCAGGTTCCTGGGACCAGTACCTAATTAGTGAGAAAAATGCAGTGTCTTGGAGAACTAATGTTATAACCATTTATTATCAGTAATTCTTCTGGGTCTGTAGAAAAAGCAGAGTAAGAGGGGAGTCAGGCACATACTGTGTGATTACCCATGAGTGGCTGAAGAGTTCGCTGGAGCTGAGTCCTCTGGAGCCCCAGGCTGATACCTGTTCATCACAAAAATTTTGGTCAGGTGAAGGCTTTCAAGTTACTGAAGCAATTTTCATTTAACTGTTACTTACAGCAGCTCATTAGTGGATTATCCTCAGGGTAGCTTATTCTTTTGTTGCTGTTATGGCGTAATTGGGTCTTTCAGAGGACTTGGGGTCAGTAAGAACACAGTATCCACATCTGAGTTTGGGAAAACACTTTGGTTCTATGACATTTTGCATTTTTTGTCCAGAAGACACTGTGAAAAGGAATGCTGCTTGCTGTTCCTTCATTTCTGGAAGATACAAGCTAGATTGGGGGTGAGGAACTGATTCACCTCTGTTGATGATGATTTTTCTTCGTATTAAAACTTGGAATACAAGTAGAGTTTTGTGTCTGTTAAGATGGCACCTGTGCTGAATGTACCAAATTCTAGTGTCTGCGAAGACGAGTCTTACATAAGAGGCTGTAACAGAGACACTTTAATACCTTTTTCTGTTTTCACTTTTGAAATTTTGCACAGCTCTCACTAATCTGAACAGCTGTTTTTGGATTATACTGCTTCATGGTGAGCTTCACAGCTTCAGATGTTTGGGTTTTGTCTAGTCTTTTACATGTCTACTATAAGCTTGGAATTACTATGCTAAGGTTTTCCGATCTTTTTTTTTGAGAGGAAGGAAACAATGCTTTTCAGGTGCACCCAGGTTTTACAGTGCTTCCTTTAAAAGTACTTGAGCAATTCTTTTGCTTCTTTTGTTGTAACCAAAAACCCTCCAGTTACTGATTGTCCTTGGCAATTTCAGCTGCTGGCCATTTTCCTGTATCTCGCCGTTAAGCTTATACTGGGTGTTTAAATGCATTCTGTGACATGCTCATATAGACGATCACTCCATTATAGTTCATGTGTGTACCCACAGGGAACAGCACTGTTCTTTCTGAGCTGGGCTTTGTACCACCCCATGATGCTGTTGCTGGGGAGTAAAGAAAACTCTGTTCTGGTGTTGAGCACACTGGTTAAGAACATTGCTGCAGAGACCTGTATGTGATTGCGTGAATTAAAAGAATTAAACAAAAGCTGACTAGCTGTTCTACCCTCCTAAGTCGGATTTACAGGATTTAAGCAAATCTGCTGGAATTCCTTGATCTTATTCCTGTACCTTATAGCTTGACTATTATACCAGCTCTAGGTATGATTGCTGTTAACTACTCCTTTCAGGCTTTCACTGTGGAGGTAGCATTAATATTTCAGCTGGTCTTGGTGAATACTCACCCTGCCAGTTAAGGAGAAATAGGCTGAATTCCAGAGAGCCAGGAACATTTTAGAAGATGGCATTTCTTATTCAAAAGGGTCAGTACAGAATAATCTGGCAAAATCAAGACAGACTCTGTAGGGAATCACTGACTTACTGTAATAGAAGTATGCATATATCAGAGTGAGAAGGTGACTAGTGTTAAATAGTGGATTTAGATATTTACAACTACTTCAAATTTGCCCATATAAGAAGGTTCAGTATGTTTTACCTTACCTGTAGATACATTAGTGATCTAAACTGCCATAGTTATATTGGTATAATTCCCTTTTTGGGCTTCCTGTCCACCTTGGAGAGTAGTCATGAGAAGCTTTTGAGAATCTGAGATCCACCTCTCTCAAGAAATGTCATTACATGTGCCAGAAAAACAGGGGAGTCTTGGTAAGAAGGAAATAGTTCCAATAGAGGACCTGCCAGAGAGGAAACAACTGCAACACTCACTATGTCTTTCCAGTTTGTCATTCATCCAAAAAGTGAATACAGGCTTGGACTTCTGTTGCTTTTGGTATACTAGTCTGTGTTTCCTTTAAATTTACTTTATCTATTAAATCACTTTATTTAGGAAAACTTTGCCTTGAGAGGGAGGCAACTTAGAAGGTACCGTGAGAGAAACCCAGTGCAGGCTTCTGCTAGAAGTGTTAAACCCTGTGTGTCAGAGGCCTAAACAGGGAGTGTCTCATGGGATGGAGTTCTGAATGAGCATCAACAACCTCTAGTAAGGAGCTAATTTCTCTGAACGCTAATAGAATTTCTGTTCCTGTTTCCAGTATATCCATTCCTTGAGTGTTCACTTGAGTAAGTGGTTCTAAATTCTAACACAGTTCCATATTTTTATTTTGTTCTCCTTTGTGCTAGTGCTGCCTGAGAGTTACAGTGTGATGTAGCATCTAAGCTATTTCTATCTCTGCTGCCCTGATCGTCTGCCTCCCTCACTGTGAGGATATAGGAGATTTGCTCCTAATTAGCTGAGTGTAATTCTTGGCCAAATCCACTCCAGAAACAGCTCCTTTCTCCCACTTAGTGACTCCTGTAAAAGATCCAGCATGTAGTGAAATTTCCTTGCCTTTCATGAGTGACTGAGGATGAGGCAACACAAAACTGTCACATGAAGTGAGTAATGGGCAAAAGTGAAGGAAGAAAAAAGGCTTTATGTCAAGCCAGTGGATTTTTAACAGCCTGTTCCTTGTTTTTATGCTGAAGGTGTCTTTGGAAGTGCTGCTCAGCAGACTTGGCCAGAAGTGAGCTCATTTCTTAAGGTGACCTTCCCGTTTCATGCTGTAGAACACCATGAGTTAATCCCTCCAAAATCAGAATATAAGTACAGGAAATGCCCATTAGACAGCTGAGCAGCAGCACAAGGAACGTGTAAAAAAAAGATTTCCAGGAGTGAACAGCTTCAAATGAACCGATTGCCTTCTTGGATTTAATAGTGTTTAAAGCTTGTAGCCTTGAACTCTAATTCATATGAAGGAGCAGCAAGCTGAAAACACTAAAAACCCCCATGGGATGGGATTGTTCATGGTAATACAATAATGATTAACCCTCTGGAAAGCATCCTAGCCAATTGAGGGAAAATATAGCCCAAGGTCAAGGAGACGCTTGATGGCAAAGTTCTCTGGTGGTACTACCCATGATGGCAAGATACAGGGCTGAAAATTGGGAACGCACCGTGGAGGGGGCTGTGCCCCCTGTGAGTTTTCCGGGGAAGATCTGGAAGCAGCTTAACATAAAGTTTTCTGGGTCTCATTTACCTTGGTTCAAATCTGAGGAGAGCTGACCTCGGGAAGCTGCAAGCTGCTAATCGAGGAGGCAGCGGTGGGGGGGGATAAAGTCCAGATTGCTTCCAAGAAGTCTAATCTCTGGCAAATGTGTGCGCACACGCCGTTGCCTTTTCCCAGTTGTTGCTGGGGGCTTTGCAATAGGACGCAGCCCCAGCTCCTTGCCGTGCTGCAGCCTCTGTGCCCTGGGAAGAGGAGGAAGAGGCAGCTGCGGGAAGGAGCACTGCAGGAGAGGAGCGGGCGGCTGGCCCCGCCGCTGGGCAGAAGGGGCGGGGAGGCGGAGGCTGGCACTGAGAGCAGCGCGTACCTGGAGCACGGGGGGAGGCTGTGGAGAGGAGGGGACAGCGGGCTGAGGGCTGCGCCCCACCGCCTGTGCTCGCCTCCGCCCGTCTTCGAATGTGCTAGAGAAATTTGGGGGCATGTTCTGTTCCCTTATTTCTCTCCCCTTTTCTTCCCCTTTCTGAAGAGAAGAATCAAGGAGAAGAGATGGGGAGAGGAACGGGAAAGTGAAATTCTAAGATGCTGCTGGGAACTTTGATCCCTTTCCTCACATCCATTTCCCTGCATAGAAATGGAAAAGGCATCCCGCTCCCTCCTGTGCGGAGCGGCTAGCATGGGAAAGCAGAGCCTGGCAGCTGAATGAGAATGTGATGCTTGAAGAACCTTCTGCTCACTTTGTACATGAGGGATGGAAATCTCCAAAATACTCGGGCTCCTGGTAGAGCTCTCAAGTCTGCTATCTTGTCTCAGATGTGTGGAGGTAAGAAAAGGTTATTTTTCTATCTGCTTGTAAGAAGTCACATGGCTCTCATATCCTCACTGTAAGTGGATCTCGTTATTACTTGAATATGTTTTCTAGAGCATTTAGGCAGTTGTGGTCTCTGGGAAGGACTGGGGCCTTGGGGAGAGATTTGTTTCATTGTGCATATAAATCTAGAAAAAGAAATAAGCCAGGGACGCAGGATGCACAAGGGCTTGCAGATGCTTTGGCTTGGGTTTCCAGTGTTTCTCAGGCACTGCATTGACCCTGGCAGGAGAGATCCTTTGTTTCTGTTCTTTGCTGATTGTCTCTCTTGCTGTAGTGGACAGATGATTTATAGCTGCACAGACCTGGGGCAATGCCTGTGGCATAGGCTGTTTGCACTGAATTTAATTGGTGGTGATGGTCAGAGTTGGGGTATTTTGGAAGCTGGCAGCAACTAATCTTTCATTAGAAAGGAAGCTTATTACTTGGACTGCAGTACTTTTGTTTATGGTCCAGCTCCAAGAAGAGCAGGTTCAGTCTCTCATATATATCCTGTTATTAGTCTGACCCATCCTTATATCACTGGCTGGCTTATGTGTGTCTGCAGGTGTGCACTAAAAGCTAGGGGTTGAGGGACCTGGATTGTGGTACAGTCACAAAAGTACAGCTTAGCTCATTTTCTACTCTCTGCAAAGAGCTTTGAGATCCTCAGGTAAGTCCTTCAGCATTGCTGGTCCGGAAACCATTATGGGGGCTTGCAACATCCTGATACGTGCAGATAGATGGATTTTTGGCTGAAAAGGGTTTATCTGTGCATCCCTTTGTGCATATGCACCTGAGATCTGACCTGCTACTTCTGAACAATGTCAGGAATTCATCTTCCATATGCAGTATCCTATTCTGACTTCTGGAGGGTGATGCTGGAGCTTGGCCATGGTTGTCAGCACCTGCTGGACCATATTCATAAGCTTGATTTGAACATTATATCTGACATGAATAAGTGTTGTTCTTGTCAGGTTTCTGTGGGAATTATCTCTGTTTATTCCAGAAGTGGATTTGGTTTAATTCCAAATTTAACTTTTCCCATTTTCCAGGGAGAGGTGAAGCTGAGAGAGGCAAAATTACTGCATTTTGAAGAAAACCACAACCATTACCAATAGCTAGTATTCTTTAGCTGAACATCTCTGCTCTGTGAATTATAACTCTTTGTCCATATAAAAGTATTAGAAATGTTCATTAAAAATGTTTAGAAACTAACTAAACTACAAGGAGCTAGCAGAAGCATGTACAGTTTCTTCTTTTCACTCTGGGTCTGTGAAAGTCTTGCACTTGCTTGCACACCATGAAGTGGTGTTGAGTGGAGATCTCTTATCTCTCAGCCTGTAGTCAAATTACAACCACAAAAATCACTGCCTATAAGAGGAAATGCACTTTTGGGGCCAGACAGGACACCAGAATTCTGAAGACTTTGTTTTGTATTGTTTGGTTTTAGCTATTTAACCCCATCTGGATAATAATACCATAAGCCATGTCATATTTTCAAGTATTAAAAATAAAATCCTCCAAAAGCCTTGTTGGATTTTCTTCCTTGGATGTTTCCCATTGTATACATGGATGTTTATTACCATTTTAACAGGTATTCTAGGGGCATCATCCTGTCACTCACATAGATAAATCTCTGCTACTGTGGCTGTAGATGACTTGCCCTATAAACAGAGAGAGAATGAGTAGTTATTATTTTTCTTACTGATAATAATAATTTTCTTCTAGATTTCTTTTCCATAGGCATCTCACTCAGACTTCCAACTCTGTTGGTAAAAAACAAGCAGAGTCCTGTAATGTAGTGCTTAGATCAAGGGTAAATCTCTGCAGGCCAGTAATTATTCATCTTGCTGCTAGTGGACAGAGCTATGGTTTTATTTGAAGAGGAGCAATGGGGAGACCAGGGAAGAGGCTGGTTACTAGGGTGTGTTTGCCTGAAGCTGAGCTGTTTTTAGGACATGCCCATGTTTATTTCATTGGATAATCATCTCTCTGCTTTTGCTCTGTTTCTTTTCCCAGGCTTTCCTGGGATCCAAGCCCAACCAAAACCATCTGCAGAGTGCAGGTAAGAACAAGAAGTTATTAATTCCGTCACTGGGCAGATTCTTTCCTGCAGTGAAAGGATCTGAGACCATAGACGATGAACCACTGCTACCTGGCATTCTTCCTTTCTTTCCATCACTTCTTCAATCTTTTCTCTTGCCCCAATGTCTATCTCCTTCACCAGCACGGCCAGGCTACTTCTGTTTCTTCATGTCGAATGCTCTTGCAGCTCCCTGCTCCTCCCACATGTTCTTTTCCTTTAATGTCTTTCTCTGCCTTCGTCTTTTTTGCATGCTTACCTTTCCTCTGCTCTAATAACTACTGAATTCTCATACACCCCCTCTGAGGGTCCTAGTTGATGCCAAGCATATGATTTGTTTTCCAGACACTGACTTGCAACTGCTTCTCATTTTTGTTCCTTGTATTTAACCTTCAGCTGTCACTTACCCCCTCTGGGCTTGGTAGTGGCTAGAAGGCAAAAGACACCATGCAAAGTTTCTTTGTAGCCTTGCTCTTTGCCCCATGTGCAGAAGGGTTTTCTGAAAGTGTTGGCTTCTTTTTGTTCACTTATTAAATAGAGCTGTAAATGTTGTCCCTTTCTCAGTCTACTCTTCCCTACTTAGGGACTCTAAAAAGCCCACAGAACCTGGCGTTATTTTCCTACTTTGTTATTTCAGGGTCATGAATAGAGAGGTTTCTTCTTTTGTTAAAGACCATAATAAATTAATTATTGGGTATTTTTACACTGGATATTTCACATGGGCACTGAAACATTGGCACCTGCACTTTCCCCATAATAAATTCCCTTTCCCTTCCAACAAGCCAGGTGATCTGCTAATGTGTATAGGGAACATACATACAATGAACTACAGTGTCATTTCCTACCTTCCTGCTTTGTACAGTGCTGCTCCAAAGTGAGTGCATGTTTTGCATGTGCAGTAATGAGAAGCAGTTCAAATTGTCATGTTTGGGCCCTAAGTTAACACTTTTCAAAGGTCTGTCTGGGCAGTTCATTGCTTCAGATCAGTTTGTGGTTTAGATATGTATTATGAACATTCTTTGAGCAGCACCTGGAAGAGTGACAGAGTCAGAATCAAGCAAGCAGCAGTTGAGACTGCAGACACAGGGGGTGTTTCTCATAACCAGCTGGTGTCTCCCACGTTGTCCAAGCTTCAGTGTGTGATGCCTTAGGTGATGCTAACACTCCCTTCCTGTGTCCAGCGCCCAGCGTGTGTCCTGTGGGACCTCTCGGGTATTACAATGGCTCGCTGGCGGTCACCGAGGCCGGGGCAGAGTGTCTCAACTGGGCAGAGTTCCCGGATTATGTTCAGCAGTACCCAGACCGTGGCCTGGGGGACCACAACTACTGCAGGAACCCAGACGGGGGAACGACGCCCTGGTGCTTCTACCGGCTTGTGTCAGGGGCCATCGGCTGGGCCAACTGTGACTGTAACCAAGGTAAGGGCTGCGCTGCCTCAGGGCTCAGGCCAGGAATGTGTGCTGCACAGACTTGCAAGTGGCAGGTGGAACACCCTGTGAAAGAAGCACAGTACAAGGACTGTTCCAAATTGTTGAAATAATTAGTACTAGAGGCTAGCCTGTGTGGGAGAAGAACGCCTGTATATAGTAGGGGGTGGATTTAAGCTGCTGTAGCTGTAATGCCTTGTATAGATGTTTTATTCTCATACAAGGAGAGTTCTTTTTTTTTACTGCTAACTTATGCCACTTTGAAAACAGTTTTAGTTCTGTGGAAAACAACCCACTTCTGCTCCTTTAGGGTCCATATCAGAGCATTCCTCATGTAAGTGTAGCAGTTCAAATATAACAAGAAAAAAAATCTTCTGTGGCAAGGCAGGTCATAGGCTTGTGTTAAACTTCCTCAGTGGTGGCACAAGGACTGCTGCTTACTCTGAGGCAAGCAAGGAGCTGAGCTCTCTCTGTTGGCTGCTGTGCAGCATTCTTGAAAATGTCCTGTTTTCTGACATTCCTTGCTTTTCCTGCATTTTGCAGAACAGTTGAAACACCGATTTAATAAATGAATTGACAGTCTTTTCCCTTGCCAGTGGATGTGCTTTCAACGATGGCTCCATTAAAGGGAAGGATATAAGTGTAGTGGTGCTGTGTGCCTGCACTGAGGTACTACAGACAGGTGTGTCCTTCTGAAAGTACATAACTGAGTGAGGAGATGTGCTTTCTAAACAGTGGTGAATATTTTTGGTGGGGTGGGAATTGAAAGGGCATTTACAGTGGCACTTGCTTTTCTTAGAGAAATTAAAGAGGTTAATCTACTGTTACTGAACATCTTGCTGTAGCAACAGAGTCATGCAGGTGAAGTGGTTGATAGAAATAGATCAGTGGAGTTTCAGAAGTAATTAGATAGCCTGCCATTTTCACACACCCTTTCAAGATAGCATGTAAAATCATCCCCATTCCACAGAAGGAGAATGCAGGATCTGTGGCAGAAGCCAAATTTCCTGCTGGTGTTACCATGGATTTGAAAAGACCATAACACCAACCATCCTCCCAAGCAGCCATTGCTGGGACCGGGAAGGTGCCACATCCCACACTCCTTCATGCACATCACTTTAGTGCCAGCACAGGCAAAACAGGGATGAAAGAAGCCAAATGCAGTTCAGCTCAGCTACATGCAAGTCCAAGACTTGCTGGTCTGAAACTTCCATCAGCAGATAGCATCTGGTTTTTGTTTTTTTTTTTCTCTTTTGGAAGGTGCTGTGCGGTTGGCTGAAGACAGTAGTGTGGAGCTGTATTTCAATGGACTCTGGGGTGCCATCTGTGCTGACCACTGGACTGACTGGGATGCCAGTGTTGTCTGCAGGCAGCTAGGCCTCAGGTGGGAACCTCAGTCTGGTTGTGAGAGTTACGTGCTCATGTGGCTTTTGAAAGAGCAGCCTCTGTGGTTACAGTCCCTCTGGCACAGTGTGTTGGCTGGCAAAAAGGAGGTTTTTTTGTGGGCTAATTTCCCACTTACCAGAGTCCTTTTGTACTGTTTTCTTTCTGTGGCTACACCCAACCCAATCAGCATTTGCAAGAATTTTTTAAAACAATAGTTTCTGCTTCATGCCCCAGGCTGTGAAAAGTGAGCTGTGAGATCACATTCCCTTTTTATGATCATCAGCTGGAGTCACTATAGTGATCTAACAGAAATTTTAGGAGTATGAACCCTCTTTGGGTATCTGAGATTTGGACATTCAAACTTCCAAATAGCAAGGAGATAAGGTCCTTCCAAGAGCGAAGGTGATTCAGACAGTTTGGTGTTTGAGTCTGTTGATGGGTTTGTTCATGGCTCTCAGACAAAGAGTGCCATTTCTGACTACACCAACTCCTCTGCAGTAGGTAGGCACACAAAAGGGTTAGGAATTGCTTTGTGCTTGCTTATACTTTCCCATTAGACTGTAAATGGTCACCCCTTTATGCACTTCCAATCAACTGGGCACACTGGGTGTGAAATGTCACAACTGGGCTGGAAAGTCGCAACAACTGAGGGAACTTGTAAGTCAAGCCATGCTGTGGCACTTCACTGCTCTGTTGCATCCTCTGTACCAGTGAGATTGGCACAGCTGGGAAGAAGAATCATCCTGGACCATGGCCTGTTCCCCTGCACCTGCAGTCAGCAAACTGCCATGGAGATGAGGAAGCCCTGCTGCAGTGTGGCTATCAGGAAGCTATGTCAGGAGCTTGTAGCCAGGGGAGTGCCGTGGTAACTTGTGTTCCTCCAGAAGGTAAATCTCCAGAGAAAGTTTGCTCCCTGTATCTTCCATCACTGTTGCTGATAAGATGTAAAATGTGAAGCTGTGGAGAGAAAATAATTGGAAAATGTTATTATTTCACCTGCTATGCAGGTGATTTTTTCCCTTCCAGTGGAAAATTGTCTATTCCTTCCCAAATCCAAATACTCATAATGAGTATTCATTCATATCTCAATCACCAGAAGATGGCTGATGCTTATGACCACATCCCCTTTTAATCAAGCCAGGTTTTTGTCTTCAGGCAGCAAACTCCTGGTCACCACAGCAGCCAATTAAAGAGCCGCCTCTGGACCAGCAGTACCCCACTCTGGGGGCTGCAATCACAGGTGGTTATGGGGGGTCTAGAGGGGAGGATGTGGTAAGACAGCATCCCAAGGCCTCCTCTGGCTAGAGAATGGTTCTACACCCTGAACTGTTGGATGTGCTTTGGCTCTGTCTTGTTCTGTTGTGCTCTCTTTCCTTTTCTTGAAGCACAGGTGTAGGTGCCCCACTGCGTATAGTTGGGGGGAAGGAGAGCTTTGAAGGGCGAGTGGAGGTTTACCATGACGGCAAGTGGGGAACCATCTGTGACGATCAGTGGGACGACCGGGATGCTGAAGTAGTCTGTAGACAGCTGGGACTCAGGTAATTTCCTTGCTGTATGTCATGGAGTAGTAACACAAGTAGGCAGAATGAAGAACATGAGAGTTTGTCCCTTCACTATATTACCAGCCCTTCCTATAGGAGATTTACAGAAACCCTGGGAAACGTAATTCTGGATGGATCATCCTATGAAGGGATTTTGTACTCCATTCCTGCCAATTTTATGGGTTTGTGCTGGGAAAAAAAAAAAAATTGGTAAATTCCTGTCTAAGGATTGTTTGTGTTTACCCCTGCTCATCATTTTTGCATACATGTCCTAATGCAAATCTTGTTGGCCTCAGTGACAACTTGTCATGGTGATTTCCATATGTGAACTGCAGTTGCTTACTTGGTTAAGTTTAAATACTTCCAGTTTCACTAGCTGCCCTTATCCTCTTCAGACAGGAAAGCAAGAGAGAGAGCACCTCACTCTCCTGTGTGCCATTCAGCGCTTAACATGGGAGCTGTTGTATGCATTCTTGAATATCACATCAGTACAGGATTATTTAAAATAGATTATTCCGATTTGAGATCCTTCAGTCTTTGGGAATATTGCCTATTATGAGATTGTACCTGAGAGTGATGTTATGTCATTGTCCACAGAAGTCCCCATGTGTCTGAACTATTCATGTTGCAGTAATGTTTTTGTTATTTGTTGGAAGGGCTCATTACAAACTTTCCAATAACATATTTCAATTAACAGTTGGCAACTTCACTGTGTCAAAAATACAGATGATCTATGGGAAGACAATGACCCAGCATAAGAAAGTCCCTGTGCAAGGCAGAATCTGAGGACACCAGACTGTGGCCCTCCTTACTGAGCATACATGTCTGTAATGTTTACAGTGGGACCCCAAAAGCCTTGTCATGGGCTCACTATGGGCAGGGATCTGGCCCAATCCTGCTGGATGAAGTGCAGTGCTCAGGGAATGAACTCTCCCTTGATCAGTGCAAGAAGAGTGACTGGGGACAGCAAAACTGTGACCACATTGAAGACGCTGGGGTCTCCTGTGACCCTTTCACAGGTACAGATGTACAGCTCTGCCAGTCAGATGCCGCCGGTCTTACCCCCACATTACTTGGCTTGCTCAGCAGGTAACCCCCGTGGTTCAGGATCCTGCATAGCTTCCATGTATGGCTCCCACAAGGGCTGCCAGATGTGGAGGCAGAGAGCAAGGGAATAGATCAGAGGCAGACTTGGTGGTGTTCCCACGGTTTTGCTCAGGTGGTGTGGAAAGGCTGAAGTGAATCCTCCCCTGACAGATGGGCTTGTTTGGAAGCAATGAATGTTTGGTTTTTGGGCACCCACAGACATCTGTGTTTTTTGTTTCTTTCACTCATGGGCGGCACAAAGACGTAGCAATGGTGCACAGGCTGTTTCTTTTCTCCCCTGCTGAGTGCTGGCCTTTCCTTCTCCCACCCCTTGCAGAGGGCACTGTCCGGCTCGCCGGTGGCCGCAGCCCCGGCGAAGGCAGGGTGGAAGTTTATTACAACGGAGACTGGGGCACAGTGTGTGATGATGGCTGGACAGACCTTGGTGCCCAGGTGGTCTGCAGGCAGCTGGGCTTCAGGTAGGACTGAGAGTGTGTGTAGTGTCTGTGCTTCCCAATTTCAAGGATTAGATTCTGTCACCCTTCACTGGGATAGGCCAGACCTTAATCCTTCAATGCTGTCTTTGTTAGAAGGCTTATTACCATTATACAACTTATTAAGGAAAGATTAATAGGTATCCACATCCTTTCCAAGGGGCAAAAATAAATCCATTATCTCTTGCCTCAGCCTGTTTTGAAAGCCGATAACAGGCTTAATACTGTCCTTATGAACCCCTCAGCAAAGTCAGAAAGTTCTCTTTAACGCTCCTTAAACTTGCAGGTGTCTCCTCTGCTCTTCAGTAAAAGGATATCACCTATCTGCTCAATCAACTATATGTATCACCTGCTTCAGTAGTTGAACAAAGACCATCAGGGCAAAAAAAGAGTAGTAATAGGGATTTTCAGCTCATTGCTGAGCTGTCATCCCATCAGGTAGGAGTTTGGGAAAGATTTAAGATCAGGATACTATAGTCTTTGAGCTATTAAAGTGGGGTTTTGTGGATTTTTTAATATGATTAGGGTCTCCTTCTAAAATTTCAATTTTATAGACCAAAAAATGACTAAACTAAATTCTTCCCTTTAAGTTCAGCCACATACTGTGTTTGTCATGTCTTTTAGTGCTTAAAAGTTTGCAGCTTTCTGCGGTTCAATCCCAGGTAGCTGTTTCCTATAAAAAGAAGTAGAATTACTTAAATGTTGACATTTTTGATGTCTCCTCTGCCAGCCCCTCCCCAAACTGATGTACCTGGTGCCATATCTGCAAAGCAGCCTCTGCTGGCCCTCTGTGCCTTTGAATGTGCCTTTGACCAGACACTAGAAAATGGACTGGTCTGAGCAGGCCTCCCTGAAAACTGAAGCTGGCAAGATGTGAGGGTGCTTGGTTGTCATCCTGTGCGTCCACTAAGTGGTTTAGGTCAGGAGGCCACCAGTACCATAGTTAAGCAGGGGAGTTTCTCTTTGGATCTGAGCTTGGATCCCGCTGCGGCATTTAGAGTTCTAATGTTATTTTCTGTTTCCTTCCTCTAGTGGTCCTGCTGCCCTGGCCTCTGAAGGAGACTACGCTGCTGGCCAAGGCTTCATCTTATTGGATGATGTGGCATGTGTGGGGACAGAGCTGTCCCTCCTGGACTGTCCCCACAGCAACTGGGGGCAGCATGACTGCTCCCATGCTGAGGATCTGGGAGTCCGCTGTTCCCCAGAAAGCAACACGGTCATGGATGGCAGCCTGGGTAACCTACCTTGCTCTTGCCCTGAACAGTGGGGAAGTTTCACCTTCTGGTCTGTTGCCTTGAAAGCTCTGGCAGATGTGGGAGTTTTCCCTGTGCTGTTTCAACGAGGGGTCTGCTTTTTGAGGAGCAATGAGCCCTGGCTGAATTGGGGCAGAGCCACAAATCTGTGGCTCCATCAGACCTACTATCAGACCAGCAGATAAATGGAAGCTGGAGAGAGTTGTATTGGCAGTCTCTGAAACAAACCTGAGGGGCTGAGGGACAGTGGCTGCCTTAGCGTGCCATTGCTCAAGGGAACCCTTTAACTAGACCTTTCAGGAAACTGGTTACATTAGTGCCACACCTTGCCAAGAGGACTTCAGCTGCTAGGGGTCGTTGTTTGCACTCCCTTGTGTGGATAGCACACTTCTAATTAAAATTGTGAAAGTATTTAATGTTAGCATAATTTCTTCATTTATATAATGCCTGATACTCTCCGCTTTCCTTACTACAGGAGACTTTCCAGTTTGTCAGACTTATGTTATTGAAATAGTTGGCATCCAATATTTTTGTTTTTCCTGGATGTAGAACTCTTCTCTTGCTTAGAATCATATAATAGTTTTATAATTCAATGGATTTTTTCCCAGGCATGTTTAAGCTTGTCTAAGTCTTGGCTCAGGAGTTAATAACTTTCTTTCTGTTCTTGTTCTCCTCTTTACTCAGCTTTCAGAGTATGATCCACTGATGATTTCCAGTATGTATTAAATAAATTAATATGCATATAGTCTTCTGATTCAGCACAGAACTAAAATGTCTTCACATAGACACGCTTCTTTTTTATTTTTTTTTCTTTTTGTTTTAAGCTTACTGATGTCTGGGATTCATCCTTTTCTATAGAACCCAAGCTTTGGACACCTGACCCCTCTGGTGGTTTTGCTTGCAGCAGCCCATGTGTCTTCTCTTTCAGGGCCTCCTGTGCGGCTGGTGGATGGAGAAAGCACCAAGGAGGGCCGGGTTGAGGTACTGCTGAATGGGCAGTGGGGCAGTGTCTGTGATGATGACTGGACAGATAGAGATGCCACAGTGGTTTGCAGGCAACTGGGATTCAGGTAAGAGCTGTGCTACAGGCATCTTACAGATAGAAACAGCTCTCGGGAGCACTTCTGGACTTGTTTCTGGGGGCTTAGTTTTAGTTTTGGCACACCCACATATGCCTGAGGGATTAGGTTGCTCTTCTCACTGTACTACTGTCTGTGTGTGGAGTGATACACAAATATTATTCCTCTTAAAATGTGCTGGTGCCTCAGGTTCACTTGCCTCCTGCTCACTGCAGATTAGCCACCCTCTCTCTCATTGCAGTGGTACAGCAAAAGCCAGGGCAATGGCTTATTTTGGTGAAGGCCATGGGCCCATCCATCTGGACAACGTAGAATGCAGTGGGATGGAGCACGCCCTGGGGCAATGTGCCAGGTCTGACACCAGGATTCACAGCTGCTGGCACAGTGAGGATGCTGGAGTGATCTGTGACTATGTGGAAGAGCAGGTCCAAGATATCAGGAGAACAGGTGACATGCCCATTTCTTCTATGCAGGAATCAGGAGCTCTGGTTGTAGGATCTCTGCAGGCTTTTGTGGTTTTTCCCTGTCATTCTTGTCTTTGGCTGAAACTCCACCTACAAAATCCGCATGTCCTGTCCTGCGCCTCCTACTTTTTTCTTGTTTTCATTGTATCTTCTTAGCAGCACAGTGTTCCAGATTAGTCTGAGGAGGTCCACCCACATCAGGCCTTTGAGCCTGCAGAACTTCCTCACAGCCAAGTCACCATCCTCTTCCTTAGAACAGCAACCATAGGCAAGCCTTGGGGTTTAGAGTACTAAAGGAAGTATAGGTGTAAGTCTCACTCCTGGCATAAGACTATAGAGACTGCAGGTAAGCACCTCCAGTGAAATTAAGGAAACCTATGGAATCAAATCTTCTATGAATTCCATATGCACAACATAATGCAGTCGATTACCTTGAAGATTAATGCCCCCAGAGAAGGTGAATGGTATTTGGCTCTGTGACAGCAATGCTGATGCTCTGTGACAGCAATGCTGATTCTTAAGGTAGAGGTCCCTACCCAACTGCTCTAACTTTGCTATGCAGGTCCAGCGTCTGGTGTGTGTGGGATGCGCCTGCTTCACCGTCGCAAGAAAAGGATCATAGGTGGAAACAAGTCTCTGAGGTACTGCCCTGTAATTGCTGAGAGAGTCAGACTGGTTCCAGCTTTCCATCAGGCTCTGGAAATTGCCTGGCAGATGCTGACTACATTAACACATTTTCACTGGTGATTTTTGAACCAGTGTGCTATCTAGGGAAGAATGCAAGCCAGCTGAGCCCAGATGAGACAGAATGGATGGGAAAAGAGGAAAATGGCTCCCATGTGTGTGACACCTTTTATTCCTCTGTTTCTTCTTCAGAGGCAGTTGGCCATGGCAGGCCTCACTGCGGCTGAAGGGTTTTCGTCGAGATACTCGTCTGCTGTGCGGAGCAACACTGATCAGCAGCTGCTGGGTGGTGACTGCAGCCCACTGCTTCAAAAGGTGTGTTTGGGAGTGGGGAGCCCCGAGAGATACTCAACAAGGAACAAGATAACCTCATACAAGTTTATCCTCCCAGCCCAGTGGAACCACATGAGCAAAGTTGCTAAACCAAGACCTTCAGGTTATGATGTCTGTGATCTTGGAGTTCTTATGGGGATGACTCAATATAGACTTGCTTTTTCCTTCACTGTTTACACCTGGCCTCTTAACTCTGAGGCTTTACAGCTTAAAGGGAACCAGCATTTTGCCATTCTTAAGTGCTTTAAGGAACTGTGAACAGGTCAGTTCACAAGCCTGTTGCAATATAGTAATCATTTTTATAGGAAAAAAAGTCCTGTGCATGGTAGATAGTGATTTGGGACACCAAATCTGCAACAGCTGGCATGATCATATCTGCTAAAGAGTCCCACAGTCCTGCAGCTGGCACTGTTTTATCACTGTGGTGTGAGGAGGTGGTTCAGTCTCATAGCAATGGAGACTTGTGTGAGTCTGCTTCCCTCTTAGTTGAAGTATCGAGATCTTGAGTCTGTTTTTCTCCAGGTTTGGTGTTGATGTGCGGCGCTACCTCCTGCGGGTGGGCGATTACCACACAGGCGTGAAGGATGAGTTTGAGAGGGAGCTGCCTGTGGAGCGGATTGTCCTCCACAGGAACTACTGGGCTGGCAGCAATGATAATGACATAGCCCTGGTCCGGATGCGGGGCAGAGAAGGGCACTGTCTCTCCTTCAATCACCATGTTCTGCCCGTCTGCCTGCCCGACAGGAGAGAGAGGTCTGACATCAACAGGCAAGCCTGCATCATCTCTGGCTGGGGAGACACAGGTGAGTGGTGGGGCTTTGAGGGGCAAGAGAAGTGAGGAAGTCTGGCTTCAGAAGCCTACATGGGCCATTAATTTATGCCAACTCAAGGCTGTGTTCTCACTGCTCCCATTGTCTGTGCCAGCGTATGGTGCTAAGGAACGGGGAGATGAGGTGGGTTTTGTGCTATCATGTTTTCACCTGATTTTGAGGCTTATTGAGTCTGCTCAATACTGGTGAAAGCTTTGGTTCCCATAGCATCCCTCTGAAGCTGTGGGAGAGACCAATGCTGCCATTTGGCCACAGTCCTCTCTCTCTTCCCATTTCTACACATGTGTTTGCCCATAGCAGACCCCTAAGGGAGCAGCCTGTGCAGAGCCACTACACCAAGCCCATGGGAGGCCCCCATGTTTCCATGACCTGCCTTCTTCATGATACTGTCATAGTGAAGAGAGGGCTTAGAGGTGGAAGGAGCCTTCAGAGAGAAATCTCTCTCAGACTACCTTGCTTAGTCTCCCTGTGTATTTCTGCAAGGACAGATGGACTCTGAGCCTGGTTTCTGCCCTGGGTTCAAGACAGCCTGGGCCTGTCCTCTTTGAGCACGTTGCTGTGAAGCTTCCTAGGTAAAAGGGAGCAGAGAAGCCTTTCTGGGGCTGCTATGACTGGAGAAAATCTATATGTTTAGAAAGACTTCCTGCCAAAAGCCCCAGGAGCTCATCTGTTGATTTTGGACTTCCCCATCCTTCTCAGCTGTTTCCCTAGCTATTACCCCAGCTGTTTAACTGCAAGTACATATTTGCCTTTGGAATCAGTAGTGCCAGTTGCACACGTCACTTCAGGATGTTTGGGGCGGATCAAGGAGCAACTTAGCCATGTAACTACCTTAAGCTGTTCTGGAGCTTAGTGGCTAGAATCCTTCCCACGCGTCAAACCCAGCTTTCTCAATAAGGAGCAGTTACCTACTACCTTGTGAACTTACATAAACCTTGGGCACAGAAAGGTCATACTCTAATATAGCACATTAGCCTTACATTCTGAGCAGCCCTGGCGTAATAAAGAGATTTGATCAAACAGACACAAGTCTGGCCAAAGATGAAGTGAATTCCCTTTGAATAATATTCGAATGCCTCTGAAACATCTTCTAAAAGTTCTGAGGATTGAGCACTTAACAGCTGCATTTATTCTCTTGAGAAAAAACTGTCCTTGCTTTACTGAGGAGGAAATGGAGGTTTGGAGAGGTGAGATAAACTGAAAAAGGTTCAAGTTACTTGTTGACAGAATCAGGAGTAAGACTCATCCTTTGATCTAACCTTTCTCTACAACCCTCTTCCCCACATCTTTGACTGTACAGCTCTTTTTTTGTGGTCTGGCTTGGCATCACTATTTCCTGAAGTTCTTGTGGTTCAGAGATGCTGAGCTCAGCCTATTTCTGTGCTGCAGACTTGACAGGAAATGTAGAAGTGTCTGTTTTTGTAGGCAGCACTGTTGCACCAGGTTGCTACTGTTGTCTGTACATGAATCAGTCTGGCTGGTCTGTTTTGTTCCAGGGAAGTCCTATTCAAGGACTCTGCTGCAGGGGGTGGTGCCCCTTCTCCCACGGGAAGACTGTGAGGCCCGTTACGGGCAGAAGTTCACCAACCGCATGATTTGTGCTGGGAACCTCTCTGAAGATAAACGGGTGGACAGCTGTCAGGGTGATAGTGGAGGGCCACTCATGTGTCAGAGAGCAAATGGACGCTGGATCATTTTGGGCATCACTTCCTGGGGGTATGGCTGCGGTCGGAAGGATTCACCCGGTGTATACACAAAGGTCAGCAAATTCGTACCCTGGATCAAGAAAGTGACCAAGCTAAAATGAAAATGACGAGCTCTGGGAATTTCAGCATATGGTCCTTTGTCCCTGCAGCAGCAGAAGGCTGTGGCTTCTGGTCTGTGACTGATGGAGATTTATTTCGTCATTGGACACTGGCAAAAGACTTTAATGTAGAACTGGAAGGAAAACAGTTATGACTGATTCTTTAAAGTCTTTGGTTTCACTTTAGTCTGTAATCTGTAAGCAGAGAAAGCAGGTGCACAGTGGTAACAATGATCAGTATACATTGCTCTAAATATCTGAATCCTGTAATGCAATCACACTTGTTCCTTTGCCCTGGCACACAGAAATGGTAGAAGTAGAGAGATACCTACTGCTGCAAATCTATTCATGGTTGTATGTTTGGACAGTTGAAACATGCTGCAAAGAGAGGTGAGATGCCTGGAAGATGGCACCAGGTGTTGGCATAGTGGAATCTTCAGATATTTTTTCATAACAGCTCTCTTCAATTCCAGGAATCAGAAGATTTGACCTGAGTTGAGGAACAGGCCAACGGCTGGGTTTTTTAGCTTCCCTGTTATGTCTCTAGGGGGAACCTTTTCTCTTCTGAATAGTAGGTCTGCTCCCATTTGATCCCTTTCAAGTGTCTGCCTGGACTAAGAGATGCCTGTCCCTCCTGCTGTAATCCTCTGTCATGCATTTCCAGCTGCCAGATGCTATGGTTTTATTGCTGCTTTTTTGCTCTAGCAGTTTGTGTGCGTGGTTGAGCTTTTTTTTGTTTCCTTCAAGTAGCATCTTCTAGAATCAGTTGTTGGTGTGAGAGGCAGTAGCTTTCTTGCCCTCATGATTACTATGAAGAACTTAAAAATGTGACCTCAAGTGGCTGAATAGACATGTTATTTTTCTTTAAATCCAAATGTAATGTTAATCTTAAACATTCAGGTGTTGAATCATGATTTAACAGAACTGTGGGGACTTCCTACTGGTCCCTTATTCATCATAGTTATTAGCTGCCCTTTGTTTGCGCTGCTAGTCTTTAATAGCTCTGTGTTCACAGTTTTCCGTGAAACATGGAATTACTCCTGGGGTATAGATACACCTCAAGCAAATTACTCACTCCTTGTGAAAAACAGTAAGTGCGCTGCAAAGCAGCTTCCTGCTTTCGTGAAGTGTGTCCTGTTCTTGAAACCTCTGGGCCATGCTTCCTTTCTTCTCTTTTCATTCCTCTCAGTGGGAGTAAACTGGCTTAACTTGAGGGTATGCAAGCACTGTCATCAAGCTGTAGTTCTCAGCCTGAATAGATATAATGCTGAGAGAAAGCGGGGGTTATTGAATACTACAATTTCTGCCTTCTGTGTCAACCAAAGAAATGAACAGAGTTCCCTCTTATGCCTTAAGCACTTTTTAAAGTTAAGATATTATTCTTGAGTAGTAAAAAAGTATAAGTAGACAGAAGGGTTAAGTGCCTCAACAGTTGTGCAGTGCAGTGTCTTCTCACTGTGTACAGATAAGGCAGAGGGAAGACAGGTCTGTGCAGGAGCAGGAGCAAAAAGCTTTGATGTATAACCAAGGGCTCGAATGTGGAGGATTAATACAGGATGGGACACGTGGAACTTGTGCCAGATGTGCATATTTTGGGTATGCAGTAACTGGGTCAGGCACTGACCTGCTGTCTGGAAGGTTTGCACTCAGGGCATTGAGGTGTTCAGTATCCGGGTATTACCAATGTAAGAACGGAAGGCAGGGCAGTCTGTGGATTAGCAATGTCATATTACAGGGCATGTGGTGACAGAATCCTAGAAATTGCCTTGGGTTCAAGAAGTAGTGATTGCCTAAAGCTTTAATTTGTCTTCTATAAAATAGCTTAATGTAAAGGTGCTGACTTGACTATGTGGCTGATTTTTGTGTGTGAAGGCTAAACTAAACAGTTTCATTTACCCTTTCCAAGTATTATAGGATCGTTGGGCTACCGGTGTTGCAAAATCCTGCTTGCAAACTTTATTTTAACAAAGAATTGTCGTAATCGTTAAAACATGCCATGTCAGGACCCCTACAAACTGGCCTTTGAGACAAACCTGATCCGTTTGTGCCTCTTCTCGAGGTGCTGAATGTCTTCAGCTCAGCTTTGTGCTGATAACCCTGTTTAAAATGCCAGACTTGATCCCTTGGCAGCACTGTGCTTGGCTCCACGCTGGCCATGTTGTCCTATGGCTCCTGGCAGAGTCTCTAAAATGCAAGGTGCAGACTGCTCCTTTTCTCCCAGGAATTAAAATGCCAAGAGGACTGAGGGCAGTTATGTCACAGACCTCTCATCTTGTGGGGGATTAAATGCCAAGTTCTACACTGGCAGGAGCAGTGCCTGTCTGGGAAACATGGAGGGATTTGTCTTTTACCTTCAGCCTCTCCTGAGCCAGCAGCTCAAACGGAATTTCTGTGCCTTGGGTGCTGTCACATCTCTAGTTTAACCTGGTTTGACCTTTCAGTTTATACCCATAACCCCAACAGGCATAGAAACACCCACAGGATGACACTGTGAGGTTATTTCCCTAAGCCTACTTAGCAGGTGGCCATTCACGAGTTAGCCTAAATTACCACATAACACAAGTGAGATGCAGGCCTGGCATTGTCTTCTGAAATTCCCATGTTCTAGTTAAAAATATTTCTTTCTCCTAGATCTTGTCACTATGAAAGCTGTGAGAATCCTTGTAATTAACACCCTGCGAGTCCTGCATGAGCCAGGAGGAGGGAAGGAAGTATCCAATCTCCTTTGCCTGCTTTTATACCTTACTGGTGCTGTAGGCAAGCCTGTCAATACTCTCCTATGCTGACCTGGCTTGTTTCAGGATACCGCTATTGCTCTTCACTGTTTAACCTGGGACTGTGGCCCAAACCAATCTCATGTGCTTTGCCACTGAGGCTTACTGAAACTGCCTGGTTGGATGAGCAGCATGCAGTCACCCTAGGACTGCATTTTGTAATGCTGGACAGCAGCAGATGCTTCAAAAGATAGTATGTGTGAGCGGAACAAGTTTTAACAATCTTTCCTTTTGGAGAATTTTGTTCTTGACCCATTTAAATTAATTACTTGCATTACTATTATCATCATTAAAAATGGAAGTACAAATACTTGGTCCTCTAGGTGTTGTACAAACACTGTGCACTATCCTTTTGTCATTCTTTTTTTCCTAAAGTATAAGAGTTTATATTCCTAACTTTTAAAAACTATTTAATGTAACCAGCCTTCATCTTCCATATAAATGTTTAAATTTTTTTTTAAATCTAACTAAGCTGTCAATCTCAGCAGTTTCTGGCAACGAAAACCATTATAATTTTATTCTCCATAGCGCATAATTTCTTTTTATGGTTCCTGAATTAATTGCCTTTTGTTTTCATTGAGTACCATCTGTCCTCGTGTTCTCAGCCACAAGAGGAAATAAGAGGCCTGGCTGTATATTCTCTGTTATGCATTATTCTAGAGATAGTTCCTTTTCTAAGACTGTGGCTTCTGTGTCTCTCTTCAACCCAAACTGTCTTGACGTCTGATAACATGATGACTGTCTCTCTGTGTCTTCTCTTTCTGATGGATCTTTAAACTTTGGTAAACAACTGAATGCAGCTTGCCAGGGGAGGCTGTACCCCCTGCTGATTATTTGAGTACAATTTTCTGTAGTAGGCAATTCTGTAAGTGATTTCCGTGCTGTGTCCGTATGCTGGAGCTAGTTTTAAACTTGCTAGTATGGTCTTGGTGGCAGCCTTGCTACAAGAGGATGAAAACCCACTGAGGTTAGTTCCCCGTGTCTCAGGCAGGGGCAGCAGTCCCACTGGGCTCACAGCAATTGCTGTAGGTTTGTCTGGGGAGCTCTGGGCAGGGAGCACCTGGAGAGCTGTGTAGACCTTTGCCTGTGCTGACATACATGGAAGGCAGAGACAGTCCACTTTCACAGCATTAGTCCATTGGATAAGGCTAATGCATGTGCACTGGTTCCAGGAGCTGAGAGCTCAGTCAGTGTTGCTGGTGGCTGCACTGTGCTACATAGATGCTCTGAGAGAACTTTCCATAGCAGAGTGGCACATCGAGGTTGTGTGAGAAAGGGAACATCACTATGAGTGGCTAGGAGCATTGGCAGGAGTAGAAACATGGCTATGGTAAGGATCTGAGGAGCAGCTCTTAGTGCTGCAGGTATCCCTCTTTGAGAGAATACCCCAGTCCTCCAAAGGCTGCCCCAGAGCTGGAGTCTTCCTGACCTGCAGTGCCTGCAGTGGTACTATCTTGAACCTGTCCACACTTTGGCCAGCTGAAGCTGGATTAAAGATTTACCACTTTCTTGTGGCTGACCACTGTTCTGATGATTTCTATGAATTATGTTCTATGCTATAATTAATCTGGCAGCTGTTTATTACCCTGGACAGGATGTCAATGATCCTTGCAATCTCTGTAAACTTGTAGCAGAAACTAACAGATCAGTTTCTCAAAGTATTAGTGGAGGCATTGGTGAGGAACCAGGAAAGTGGGTATTCGCTATCTTAGGGGTAACAGAAGTAGGTCTGCCTTTTTTCTGTCTTCCTTTCTTTCTGAAGCCTATATCCTTAAGTCTCTTCACCCCAAAAGAGCTGCAGTGATTTATCGACCACTTGAAGACAGATTTTTATGTGTATATTCAGCAATCAGATGAAAGCTTTTGAGAGATGAACTACACTGTGGTATTTAACACTATCTTGATAGACTCAATGGGAGTTTCTTACAGCTAGAGAGAACAGAATCACCTCTGCTGGTAACCAAGTTGGGACTGATCCTTGTAGAACAAGGCACTGTGACCTGAACCAATGCACATCTCCTGGGCTGAATTTTTGCTTGTTTGGAAAAATACTTAACTTTCCACATCAAAAACTTGTTTGTGTAGCCCACTCAAGTCCTATTAAAATCCCCTTCTACCAAGGGCTGAGTACCTCTGAAATCAGTCAAGTGCCAAAGCTGTCATGTCCCCTGGATCAACACCAATGGCTCACAAGGTATGCTAATAAATGGATTATACTGTGACTGTGTGGAGCTCTGTCTTATTTTTAATAAAGGAATCTGTTTCAAGGGCAGATTTTAGGATTTTTTCAGCACTGAGTTAAGTTAATTAAATTTCTCTATTAACATTATTTTTAAAGAAGTTTCAACATGCTAAAGCATGTTGCAAAGTCAGCATCACATTAGCTACCATTACAATGAAAGGCAACAGTTCTTCAAATGCTACATTTTTTTGCCATTTGGAACAGGTAAAGAGCAGGTCAGCTCACTGCATTTAAAAGTTAACAGGCTTTAATACATCATCTTTCTAATTTGTTGTTAAAGGTGATCTTCCTATACAAACTTGTTTGGCATGACTTAGTCTCCTTTTAGTCTACGATTCATGTGTCATCACTTTTAAGAGTCAAAGCCAGCCTCTGGAAAAGTGGAAGTGGGATAAGGGAAATGCAGTTTGAAGGAGCCATTGGTTCAAGAACACTGTTACACTCTACCCATGCCACCCCACTGCTGAAACCTGAATTTCTGTAAAAAAAATCTGGTTTGAAACACGGTCCAGCTCCTTGCAAGGTATGCACTGACTTTTCCAAGTCATTAGGGTTAGACCGGAGCTTGGTCTAGCTGATGCCTGCAGACTCCAAGAATTATAGTGTGTAAGTTTTTGCATGTACTGACTCCAGCCTGCTGTTGGGAACCAACATGCACTCACTGAAGAAAGAACTGCTTGTGGTTAACACTTTCCTCACTTCATTTCTGCCTTTGGGGTTTTCTACACCTACCTGCATTTCCCTTCTTGCTTGTGCAAAACTGGGAAGCAGAGTTCAGGCATTTTAGCTGGCCTTCCATGGGTCAGCAGGCACTGTTTCATCTCACCAGTCCTGCAGTACTCTTCTGTAGTCACTGCCAGGAAAAGAAACAACGCTGAAGATGTGGTTAGGGTTACAGGTCTGTCAAATGTTGTTTAGCATTAAAGCACTTGACTGCTGCCTTCTTGTGGTGAAAAGGCTTGGGAGGAGTGTGTGGCATGAGCGTACTTGTTTCAGATTGCCTGCTGTAAGATAGCTTTGGATTTTGAAACTGAAATATGAATGAGGAGAAAACTGAGCTTTACTTCATGTCGTTTCCTAACTAGGATAGCTACCATAATCATTGGGAGAGAGGAAGAAGGGCATTCAGGTATCATCACTGACATTACAAAAATTCTTACTTGGGTACAATTTCCTCTTTCTAGTGGAGGGAGACAGGATACTGCTCAAATTGCCTTGGTTTGCTGGGCTGGGTCCTGTGCTACTCTTAACCTGGCCTGTCTAGAAGGAGTTCCTGCCATTGGTAAGAGGTTTCTACAGAATTCTGTTCATGTGCAGAAGTGAAAAGAGGAAGTAGAGCCAGCAAAATGGATATTTAAGTATATGGATGGTCTGGCTGGAGTAATTTTGTTTAGAAAAACCTTTGGATTTAAGATGTGCTGATGGAGGACAGGCATAGGACAGACAATTTCAAACAAATTGGTGAGACCCCAGTGCACCACTTGATCTTCTCCTCCGTGCCTTTCAAATCCCACACATTCTGCCAGAAATAAAAGGCACTGTTCTCTTTGCAGATTTTCAAAACTAGCCTGTCACCTGAAAGGAAGAACCAACTTCCTTGGATCAGCTTTACTGACAAGAAGCTGTGAAGCTGTGTTGCTCTGTCAGCTAAGCAAAAGGCCTTGTTTCTCCTATCCCTTTATATCTGCAGTGGCCTTCATGCACATATCAGGGCAGCTGCAGCTCTAAGGGCTGAGCTGGGAACAGGTGGAACTCAGTGCTGGGCTCATGTTCAATTGCTGCCCAACAGAAGAAATGAGTTGGCAGGAATTAAAATTTCAGCAAGTTAATCCTGTTGGGAAGTATTTGCTGAGGAAGTTTTGGTTCCCAGCCCCTGGCAGCCCCGGGGCTCAGGAGCCAGCAGCAGGTACTGCCAAGGGTTTCCATGAGGAGAGGTCGTGCAGCAGCGTGCTGTCCTGTTTGCCCACGTGCCAGCCTGGACAGCGTGCCCTCGTCACTGCAGAGACTGGGAGTGTGGGGAGATTTACTGTGGCAATGTAAGTGGACAACTCAGCTCAAAGCACTGCAAAAGTTTATACTTTTGAGTCACTTTCTTCTTGGAAACAGGACAAAACCACTTCAAACAACAACAAAACCCTTTTCTTTGCAATTTAACTAATCTGCTCTGCTTAAACCAGAGCTGTATGAAAAGAAGAAAATATGCTTCTAAATGTTAGTTCCTTACTCTTTTCCTCCCTCCCCACTCGCACGTACAGACTTGCTGGAGGTAAAGCAGGATTATAACCTCTGATTGTGGGATTCTAGAACCAGTTACCAAACATACCAGAGGAAAGCTCCTTTGCTTCAGGTTTACTATTTCATTATCTCTTGCAAGACTAAGAAGCAGATTCTGTTATTTAGCACAATTATGCTGAAGTCTCAACAGAAAGCCTTTTAACTCCCCACATGTTTAAGCCACAGCTAGGTTGATTACAACTTGAGAGATCTTTATTTTCCTGAAAGGCTTGTCTTCACAGTTACATGGGTTTAACAATTTGGTTAAACTGATGCAACTTCGTGGTTGACACTTAGGGATGATGTGCTATTTGAATCAGATGCCTCTGTTTAGATGAGTCAGGACTGTCCACACGCAAGATTCCTGAAGAAATAAGCAAAGAGCGTGCCACTACTCACTAAACTCCTACTACTATTACATTTAACCATCCTAAATAAATACGGTTTGCTACATTTAACACTAAATGTGATGACAGAATTACACAAATCTAGTTACCTTCCCCCAAGAAGACACGTAAAATAATTATCTTGGGAAATGCGTTAAAGTTTTGGATAGTAAGTTTTATGGGATCTTGTCACAGCATTTTGCAGGAACATGGTTGGAAAAGAAGATCTGACTAAAAAAGCTGGTAGCCTTTCAGGCACTGCACAAAACAACCAGCTGTCAGTACCTGCTAAGGGTTGGTCACTTGCCTAGGGAAGAGAGATGAAAACAGAAGCAGTTGATTTAATCTGGGAATCCCTAAGTCTCAAAAAGGAAGATCCGGCTGAAAGAGCTTGCCTCCCGAATACACCAGGAATATGAGATCTGCAGGTAAAATAGGTGAACATTCTTTACCTATAAGCATTCAGATAATTTTAAGGCTTGACTGATTTGTTTTACAGAGCACCCTGCAATAAATCCTACTTGCTCAAGTCGGTAGGTCTAAGGAAAAATTTTTCTTCTCCTCACTTATTACAGAAAAACAAAAGTGACTGAGATGTTGTCACTGTATCTAGCAGTCCAGGTAGTTTTCAGTCATCATGACATGCATAATATCTGTTAGTGTCTCCTCTTTCTTACACAAAACAGGCCAGTTAAACATATGTAACCGGAACTGCATTGACCCTTACCCACACTCATGAGCACAAAACCTGTCAGGTGTGTTTTCTTAAATGAAGCGTTGCTGCGTGGTTGTAGCAACCACACTATTTGTAAGAGAGAACCTTATGTTAGATTGACAATTTAATTGATGATTGAACTTCCCATTGGGATCTGATGAGAGGTAGCACGAATTCAATTTTTAAAATAAAACCCTTCACATCCCTAACTCCATGGTTAAATTATTTTTCTAGGGAAAGGCTGTGGAGAATACATACCATTTTACTGTACATAATATTGTACACTGCTGTTCTTGCATTTTAGAATCATCTTTTCTTAGCAATCTTTTATCCCTATATTTAAGTACTAATGTACCTATTATTTATATTTTGAAAGACTTTAGTGCTAAGAAGCAGCTACAGTGCAAATTTTGCTATAGTGAGTTTCATCTGAAGGAGCAGGTTCCATAGCATGGTGAAAGCTTCTGCTCCTGAAGACGTGAGAAGCATGTAAGTACAGCAGAGCATTATTTCAGTTAGCCAAGATCTGTTTGCGTACATTGCAGAGCAGTGTATGTTTGCCTTGACATGAACAAATGGGCTTCCTATATTCCCTAACAGTTATCCTTTACTGACCAGCTGACTGTACCCTCAAAAACAAATACAGAAACCCGTCTTCTGCAGCAAGGGCATGTTAAGGGTCAGCTACTGCAGCACTCATTATTTTTAATTACCATTTCTGATTTCTAAAATTGTAGATTGCTAGAGAAGGAATGTCTCATTTAGCAATTTTCCTTGATTATTTTTTGCTGAACTGAAAATAAGCCAAGGAATCTATGTTTTGCTTGCATCAAAAGAGGCTTATTGGAGTACTTAGGAAGCTTTCAAGTGTCTAACATTGCTAGTTAGGGTAATACACTCTCTAGACAAACTGAGTTATCAATTGCTGAGTTTCCATAAATGATGTATCTAACCTGCTCTCTAGACAAAGGAGAGAGTTATTATACTGCTTTCACAATCTTTTCACATTGGCTGAGGAAATGTCCCAATGTGATACTGACTGAGAAAAAAGAGGACTTGCAGTGTAACAGTTGTTTTCTTTCTCCTCTGCAAAATGGAGAACATTTCAGTTCCCTTTAGCTTGGTGCTTTTATCTGTGACTGTATAGTGCGTATCAGACTCTGCCAGACTGTCAGCTTTGGTAATGGCAGAAGAAAGTGTGAAAACAAAAACAAATGCTCCTGCAGGTTAGTGTGAAAGGAAGAGGAAAATATACTCGTATCCTGTGAAATACAAGATGCCAGACAACATATGCTCAGTAATCCTTGCAGGCACTATTATCTGCAAATGCCATCTTATCTTTCTGAAGAGTAGCAGTTATGTTCATACATGAGGTCTTAGCCGTAACTGTTGTCTCCTGCTGTATAACAATAATTTCAACAGCTGTTGCAAAGTGTTCCCCTAGTGACTCTATTTTCCATGTATGTATGGACGTACCAGTCACTTATCTCACAAATGGTGAATTCAGTTTTGAATAAGGCTTTAATCAGGCATATGTTCATATTCTCTCAGATCCCAGACACAGAACCTTGGACAACATCAGTGCAAAGTCTTGTGTAGAAAGGATTAGTCAAAGATCGGAAAATGCTCAATCCAAATGGGGGAAATTTAGCTTGTAATTCCTCGGGACAGCTTTGCTTTCAGCTTCCTAGTATGCATTGTCTGGAAAAGCTCTGTGCACCTTGCACAGCCATTTGCCTAGTTAGAAGCAGAGCAAGGAGCAATGAGCTGTGTGCTGTCCCTTCTTTTGTGCTAAAACAGTTACCTGCTCTATCTATTGTGCAGGCCAAGTGTTGTGAAATAAATAATGGTGGCTGGTTGTTATGTCTGTGGAGATGTTTAATATCTGTTATTATTTATTATTAGTTATTAAGTGATCAGTATAGCATGAAACCATGATCATCCAGGAGGAAAAGGAACTTTTGGCAGTTTGCCATAGTGCCATAGTTCCAGAGCACAAGAAACTATTATTGTGCACATCCAATATATTACTTAGACACAAAGCCATATGTATGCTTTAAGAATTTGCCTTTGCTTGTCATTTCTGAGTGCATTATCGCATGCAAAGAGACAATGAAATCTTTGTTGAGTCAGAATGGAACTGAACAGCTGGGTCCCACTGCACCAGCAGTGAAAATCTCTAGAGTGCTGTATTTTGAGTCTGTATTAGATTGAAGCCATAGCAAGGATGTGTTTTACTTTCCATGCAATCAGAAATAAAAACCATGCTGGATATGACTTGTAGAGTAGCACACGACTCACCAGTGAAAAGCAGACACTTCTAGGGTGCAGTGCAGACTCTCATTGATTTTTAGTCCCCAGTGAGAGCTTATGACAGGAAACAAATGTAAATGTTACAATTCTGCTTTAGGGTATGTGTGTGCACTCATATGTGTCTCTCTCATATGGAATGTTGCATTCTGAAAATTGTCTACGTTGGAGGCAGAGGAATTCTGAACAGCAATTTCCTTCTTCTGAAACAAGAGAAAAAGGAAAAGAAAGAAAAGTACATCTCTGTAAGTGAGAAAACATCTTACTGGCAACCTTGTTGTTTCTGCAGGATTTCTTACTGGATTTCTTTCTTCCTACCAGAACACTGCTGAAATTGTCGGATACTGTTTCTCACAATCTCTAGTTTTTGTCTGTTGGAAGATCCACAAGGGAAAATACATGCCTGTCTTATGCAATAAGTCAGCTGGAAAAAAAATGGATGAGTGTTTATGAACTTGTGTGCCGTTCCAAGCCATGAGGACAAGGAGAAGCGAAGCACTCACACCTGCACTCCCTTATGTTGGCCAAGGCTGGTCTGCACAAGCCAGAAGACACATTTTTACAGTATCTTGAAATGCACTTTAAGATAAAAGTGCAAATGTTCACTCTGCTTTGCTTGCCTCGTTATTTTCATCACCTCTTCCATGCTTTCAGCCTGTGATGTTTAAGAAAGTCGAAGCAAGATTTCTTTGGAAATCTCCATAACTTGTGGTATCCCAAAGCTGGAAGAAGGAGGAATGGGAGTGAGGATTGTTACAATTTAATGGAATCAGACATAATGTACTGAAGCCCCCTTATAATTAGTACTGTCTAATATTCCTCCTCTCCTCTGCCCTTTCTTGATGTAATGTGTATTCTCTACTGGATTTAGGTAAAATCCAACAGCGCTGTGTGGCACATAATGTTGTCAAAAGATACTGGTGAGCAGCACCAGCTTTATGGCATCACTGTGTTTCCCTGCCCATTTCTGGCATTTCAAGTGCCACAACATCTGAGTCAGGGTGCTGAATTTCACCTGTAGTTACCTCTTCACTCCTTGGACACAACACATTTAATTTCTTTTTTTTTTTTTTTTCATCTCCTTTTCCCCATCCAAATACTCTTCAAAATTTCAGCTGTATTTTTTTATTCTTTTAAATTCCTACAATCTTCTAAATGCTTTTTTCTCACTAGGGAAACACCTTTCCTAAGGTGAAATCCTTTTTTAATGCAACACTGCACGAAGTATCTCTGCTTTGTCACGTGGCAGAGATTCTCTGCAATGCCCTTGACTCAGAGCGCTACTGATGTAACCTGCCAGAAATCCCCTTCCCAGGCAGGTGTGTCTCTCTCCCGAATTACTGTCGGTGTGGTGCACTAACAGGTTATTTGGCAGTACAGATTTCATTGCGTCAGGCATCAGCACAGGACAACTTCTGTGCAGGATTAGGCAGCACACGAGCCAGAGCTTGGCACGCTGTGCTGCGGCACATTGCCTCGTGGCTGGCTCGCCCGGTGTCCTGCCTCCCTGCCCAGTGCACCTGTGGGACGTCTGCCTTGGTGGCACTGAAGGACCTGATATTTCAACAAGGAACCACACCTCTTACAGCAGATGGACGCTGCAGTAATGCATCTTTGTGCTCCAAATCTTAAACTGGGAAGCATTACGCTTGTAAGGACAAACCATGTAGGAAGTTTCCTTTAAGATCCAAGGTGCATCGCTTAGGACCCTCTGTGAGGACTCATCAATTAATATAATTATTTTGGATCAAGGACTATAGTGAGATGAGGGAGATAGTGAGCGTTCCCAGATGCATTTCTACATTTACTATTTCTTAGTATGTCATTCTTTTTTCCCTAGCTTTTTTTTTTTCCTCTGTCATTTGCTTTTCCCCTCTGTACAAACACAGGGAGGGAGGTGTAGGTCCAGCTGTTTGCCTGGCACGTACTCTAAGAGCAAACTTATCCTTTGGTACTTTACCAGTCAACTCTCTCAATGAAGAATGAATTAGACCTCCAAGAAACAGAATTATAGAAAAAAATTAGAAGAACTTCACCTCTGCTGCTTTCAGAGCGGGCAGGATAGGAAGACCTTACCTAACCTATGCAACTCCTCACGGACCTGGCACGTGAGTTATTCCCTCTGTTTGAATTTCGGAGTTGTTCAGACCCGAGCAGCTCCTCGGACCCCTCCTTCCCTTCGGCCTCTGCTGAGAGAGCGAGGGGCTTCCTCGGCCGGAGGAAAGCGGGCACTGCGCTTGAACACGACTTGTCCGAGCCACGGCCCCCTCACTCTAGCTCCTTTTTTCCCCTTGATCTTCTTTCCCGCTGTTTGTTTTTCTTCTAATAGAAAACGTTACTGAGAACTCATATATTTCTTTCATCTCCAACCAGATGATCACAGCTGAGTGATTTCTACCTCACGCAACTCATCTTCGCTGCGTCCCGGGGTGACCCCCACATTTTAGCACCACTAGCGCTCTCCCGCTGCCTCTGGCGGTGCGGGCAGACACAACACACGGGCCTTTGTTTTATTACAGCCGCTCCAAGCGGCGCGCTGGCCGTGCGGCGGCGGCCGAGCCCCGCGGCCCGTCCCTGCGGCCAGCCCCG